>UZAN01041017.1:0-10354 GCA_900618425.1 Echinostoma caproni
CACGATTGGTCTCGGCCACTACTGTCCTGTGCAAACTGAACTGAACTGAACTGACGTGAAGTGAATCTTCAAGGTCATGCCATGACAGCAGGCTACGACAAATTCAAAAATCCTATAAGTTACCGTTCCACACACGTGTAGTATTGAGGAGAATTTCAGTTTTGTGTGTGGATAGCGTGATTGAATTACTTTATTTTATTTGCGATAATTATTCAGATATTGGTACCTGTGAAATAGTTTTTTTTCGAATTTATTAATTTAAAATGCAGACATATATGCAAACAAGATATCTTCCCAAGTAGAATGAGTGTCCCAATGAGCGTACCAAATGTATACCCCTGAGTAACTCCTAGAGTGTCCCTCTCGGGTGTCTATTTAAAAACCTTCAAGGGGATACTCAAGGGGACACTCAATAAGCCCGGCTCTACCAACCGAATTTTATAGCACCATTTTACGATTTGCTTTAAACCTTAGCATTAGCCGGTTCGCTAAACTAAGGGAATACCTATTGGTTCGACGCTAACCAGCTACAATCCATATCTCACGGCCTGCTAACCCATCTCCACCTGGAAGACCCTTCCAAAATACACATACCGCACGTATCAACAAAGATTACTGCAAATGTAAACCAATTAGAACAAAAAATATTACTAATGCAATTTTTATTCAACTGGTAATCATTTACAGATTTAAAAGCTGTCATCTTCCAACGGTTGGTAGTTTTCTTTATCATCATCTGCAAAGAGAAGGAGAATGAGGAGGATTGAATATTGGTATTTAAATTAGTTATTATTATCAGAAAACCTAAATGAATGTTGCAAGTAATTTCTTCCTTCAACTCAGGTACATGCTGGTGAATGCACCATCTGGTCATTGGCGGCTTTCGGTCTTGATCTTTGAATCCACCGTTGTATTTTGGCAATGGTGGTTTGGGCATTAGCATCTGGATAGTTCTTTCGCAAAACCGCATCTTCAAGATTTGTCTACTATGAACAAACACACTGATTAACCAATGACCAGCTGGCAAACTTTGGTGTCCGCTAAACCCAGTTTGCCATTTACTCCTCTGCAGTTGACTGCTACCAGTAGTGAGTCAGACAATAATGTTCGTAATATTGTCCTAGTCGTGTTCGCTGCAGAATAGCCTCCAAATTTTGAAAGATATTGCAACTGCCTTATGTGAATCGCCAAAGTTAGTCAACGAACCATGTTAGTTTATGTAGTTTTATGTTGTAATTTGTTTTGTAATAGCAAATAATCATCCACACTTAGAACAGGAACGTGCACCGATAAAACGTTGCTGGTTCCCACCTATGTTATCTGTTGATTCATTTGTTGTATACTGGTTTCCAGGTTTGATAATTTAGTTGTCATTTGTTTGATGCTCTTTTCCTGACAAGCTGACCAGTAGATGTACACAGACGGTGTATCTTATCTAGCATTGCTTTGAAATTTTCATTTAATACTTCCACATTGTTACGCAGATAGTTTAGACACCTCGACCAATTCTTGACCTCCGTAGAAAACCGATCGATCGACGGCAGGTTCTTTCACTGGACCTTCGACTGCAATTGATATACTAAATGTGACATCATTACTTGTCTTTGGACGTTACTACGGATTTCGATGTGCACCCCGTGAAGGATGTGGAAGTCAATAGGAAGCTGAAGTGTAAAACAAGTAATGTAGGACATACCTGGAATCCGAAGTCTCCACTATTTTTGTGAAATCCGAAGTTTCATGCACCACTTCCTGTTGCGGTGAAATTTTTGGTGGGGCAGACTGGCATCCAAATCCGCAACATGGGATGCTTTCTTCGGTGCTTTGTCACTGTCACTGGAATCTGATGAGTACCGCTTTTTCCTGCAAACATGTTTTCAGTGAAGTATAAACTCACCGTTGTCTCTTTTCTGATACTTTCATGCAAACTGTCGCATCCGTGGATGGCAGCTCGCTTCTGTCTTCAAGGATTGTTTGGAGACGAACGGCTTTGGAATAAGTTTCTGAAAAGAAGCTAAATGAACTGCAACACTTACAAACTGTTTTGTGTATTCGAACATCTTACAATTTTGAATTTGGTGGTGGTGGAAGTTGATGCGTAACCATATGCTCCAATTTGGCCGAAGAGCTTCTCACCCAATGTGATTTGTTGCCCTCGGTAACCCATGAGCTGGGCACAATGACAACCGTGTTGTAATTAATGAAATCGATCACAACGAACATCTTTGGAATGAAGAAAAATTGTAATAACATGTTATTCAATAATAACGAAATTATAAACTTTGATTTTCTCCACGTGTGTATAATCGGGAGGAATACCCAGCTGTCCTCTTCCGGGAGCAGAAGGTCCTTGCACTGTACTTCCCTCCTGGTGATGGTGTAGTATGTACTAAGCGTATTACTACACCGAAAGATTTTAATTTGTGACGATGGCAGTGGTTTAGAGAAGTAGTCTTCAACAACGGTGAACGATGGAATCAGAAGATTATCATCGGTGATTTGTTTGATGATCGACGGACGGTTGTTGACCAAAACTGCATTATCAGGGCAGATGTTCGTGTAGACAGTCCCTTCAATAACAGTTTGAGTAACATTCCGTGGTAAACGTCGTATCCGGTGACTTTCAGTATCATCAAATAAAAGCACTGGATAATACAAACGTGCATCGGCCGCTCTCTCACGCATTCTGCGGAACACTTGTTGAGCAGGCGCCTTCTTCGAGGATATAGTTTGTCTGATTATTTGCATAAAGGATTCATATAGTAACGCGGAAAACAAACCTAGAGGTTCAAATTCACGGACACTCTGGGATAAGTGAATCCATGAATGAACGTTTTGAAAATGGCTTTCTGTTCACTGTAGAGATACATGTTGTTTTCTACGATTTTCCATCCGTTTTGATCAATGAAAGCCATATAATGTTCATACCACTTCTCGGAACTCAGCAGATATGTAAACACGGAGAAGTATGGGAAATTTCTATACATATCTTCTGGGAGTATGCCTCGCAGCACAACCGGACCTAAATACAAAAGAAATTGTCTGAATTCAGTTGCCTTCCACATTTCATATTCACAAAGTGGTCTGCATACACGCTGAAAATCACATGAAATATGGTTTTGCACCGTATCCATGCGTTCATCTGCCATTCTAAGCAATGGCCCAGAGATTGCAATGCGCTTTGTTGCACTACCATGTCTCCATAAGGTGATCAGTTTTTTCATTAAACCCAGGCAGACAAGATGCATGTAGTCGATGGGGAACTGTTTAACCATATCCATATTCAGAGCCTCAAATGGTGAATCACCAATGTGGTGCTGCTCCTGGGGGCGTGAATGGAAATCGGAGCCCGACCTGAGGCACCCTTTGGTTAAAGGAAAAAATAGGCGCCTATTTTCGATAACATCTTTGCAAGTACATTGACGGCAGCTGTAGTAACCGCCATGCTGTTTGACTTGTTTTACAAAGCTTTTGGCTGGGGTATCCGCGATCACGCTGTGCAGAAGCACCTTGATCGTTTTACCGGTTTGCTGTAGGCGGATTCCATTTCTCGTTAGGATACCTAATTCCGCCATTGTGTCTGACAGGTATTCGTGTATGTCACCTGGCTTAGACATACCGCAATCCAATCCAATAATAAACACACGGGAGGTTGGTTTCAAAGTGCGTCCCAGAATTGGCCACAATTGAACGGCGGAGTTCTTATACGGAGACAAACCATCTATATGAAGCTGAAGACTGATGACTGGAACTGCACAAGAAACAACGTCTTCCATAACACGTTGTATGCAATCCTCCAAGCCAAAATGAATGCAACTGCCACCGACGATCTTTCTTACGGGGGTGGCTCGTGGAGTACACATCAGTGTCCGTGGACCTTCCTCAGGCCCCTCAACAAACACGCAATGCGTTTCATGTTCAGATTACATTCAATCGCGATCTGCCTTGCTACAGACGTACTGAAACCGGTACGTCGTTTTCAGTCTCCCTTTTACGGGAATTCCTGGTCATTTCTATGAAATGGTAACTTAAGAAAAACGCTAGACTACCTTCCAATCTATCATGACATCTGTTAATACTGTCCGCAACCAGTTTGCTAACCTTAGGTTGCAATATATCGCTTGTTGAGGGCACGGGCTCAGATCTTACTGGTTTAAACCATAATGAGTAATTTACTCACTCTGTTGGTGTCACGAAATTAGTTTCCTCTCGGACGGGGTTCTCATTAGGATAACTTGTCAAATTACCAGCTTTAGGGCAATAATCAGTAATTAGATCGGGAACTTAATCCAGTGGATTGTCAGGGTAATCTGGAATACAATGTCTATCTAAAAGATGTGCAATATTTCTCACCATTGTCCGAAAATTGTAGATTTCTATTCAGACCAGTAATATTCGATAAAAGTTGCTGCCTTAGTTCACGGTTTCGTCTCCATTGAGAGGTTTGTGATGAGCCGCGAATTTTTCGAATAATCGGTCTCATGATAAACCTACGGTAGAGATATTAGAGATACTAAGAGACGATATATATGTGTGGGTATGATATCATGACAGATAGTTGAACAAAATCAGGTAATATTTAACTACAGAAAGGATACGTGACTCACTGAACACACAGAGCCTGGACCTGAACATCGTGCGCATCGAAAATCGATTAAATGCTGCGCACTTAAACAAATTCAACAAACCGATATGCTAAAATAGTATTGATTACAAAAAAATAGTAATATATTTCGATGTCATTGGTCATAAAACGTCCTAAAATCAATTGAAAAGCACATGTATGCTTTCTTAAATGAATAATTCAAGGAAAAAACCTCGGAAAACAATTTTTTGGCTTATTTCTGCCAATGTGAACATAATTACGGAAAGTAATGGTTAATATTATTCATTTTAGTAAACCGGATGATTAGCATAATCTTGCAGGATGACCAATTGGATATTTGATGAGTGCCCCCCAAGGGGTCACTCAAGGGGCGTCCGAGTGTCCCCCTGTGCTACCTGGGTTGTCTGCATATGTCTTGTCTGGTTCCGGATATCCGAAAAGATTGAGCTTAGCCTCGAACCCGTGAAATACTTCAAGACTTCAAGACTTCATATAAATGTATACTCGAGAGTCCCCGTTGAGTTATCATGGGGCAGATCATCGAAATACAGATTTTTATCACCTAACTATTCTAAAATCGGATTCTATGTGTAAAATTACTTAAGAAATATTAATTTTTCTCAATTCCTCTATGCGTATCGCAGAGAAACAAAGTTAATTTTATTAAAAAATCTACTTTGCATATGCTACTTTACATCAGTTCCAAAGTTTATTGCGAAGTGTTTTGCGAAAATATTGTATTTTACTTACTTCTGGATATTTAAAGTTTGATAGAATGATTATTTATGAATTTCATTATGCTGTACTGCGGGAGCAAAAGAGCAATGGGTATTAACTGGTAGGTGTTAGTAAACAGCATCATAAAGAACAATTTTCTGTTCAAAAAGGTAATTTTTTGCGTTAAATTGAATTTCGTACTGGATACAGTGGTAGCTTTTTGAAATGATTCATTAATAAATCATTGTAACCATAGGTAGGATTAAATGAATTGCACATTTGATAACTTTTGCATAAGCAGCGAAGTACCTGCACGAAAACACAATAATTCCAAGCGAACTATTATTAGTTACTTTTATTCAGAGGCTAAGTGCTTAAATCGCTATAAGTTGAAAATTGAAGTATGGCTACCAACTTTTTATTTACCCTGACAGTCACCGAGTTTGTTCATAAGAGTACGCAATGGTGACTGTCTGTGACTCTTAGGTCGTGGTAATTAGGTGTCTGCATCTGAAAAAAATATTTTCAGATAAAAGTTTCTGAAAAGTATGTTTATGCGTATAAGTGAAGGTCGTAGTATGGGCAAAGGGAGCATTTCGCAATAATTTAATGTATTCATAATAATAATCATAGAGTTAAATGAGTGGGACATGTCCCATATCTGTAGACCTCCGATTTTCGGCCGAAAAAGAAATACCTATAAGTGATACCTTACCTGCCTTTGGGTGTTGACACAAATGTTGGTCCGCAACACGTTAATGATTTCGACGATAGTTGGAAGCTAAAAGTAAACATAAATATTGTTATGCATGCTTCAAATCCTGTGACGTTGACTGTTTGGGTACAGGCTGTTCTTTTTCCGTGATCTCCATTTGTGGGGAGATCTCAGGTGACGGTGGAGTGATATCTATATCTGCCATGGGCGTTGATTTTTTGCTGGTTCATCGGAATCACTTGAATCGGAGAAGAAACGTTTTTTATTCTGAAAACAGCGTTCTTGTTAAATACCAAACGTACCGTTGTCTCCTATTTGATATCGGCATACTAACTGTAACATCAGGCGACGGCAGCTCACTTTGTTCTTCCAAAATGGCTTGTACACGACAAGCCTCGTAGTATGATTCTGAATGTTAGCTGACTGCACCGCTGCACTTACCGAAAATTTGCGTGATCATTGTCTCGACTTTAGTTGCTGAGGTTCTCACCCAGTAAACCTTATTACCGGCTGCAACCCATGAATGTGGTACAATGAATGGCCACAGAATTGTCAAAACTTCCACAACGGTGAACATCTGTGTAAGAAGAGAAAATAAGAAACATGATTAAATAGGGAATAAAATGATCATAAACATTTGATTTAACCTTTAAATCCTCCAGTCATGTATCAATGGGATGAACATCCAATAGTCTTCATCCGGGAGCAAAATAATCCTACATGATATGTCTTTTAAGTTAACAGTCTGGCAATGGTTTTGCTCACTACTGCACCGGAAATATTTACGTGCGAAGACGAAACTGGTTTCAAGTAGAATTCATCAACATTTAGGAATGATAAAGGCAAGAGACTTTCACCAGTTATCTGTTTGATGACTGCCGGATGGTTTTTAATCAAAACTGCATTACCTAGGCACTTATCCCTGTAGACAGTCCCATCAATAACAATTTTATTAACACACCGTGGCAAATGTCTAATCCGCTGGTTTCGGGTATCATCCATCAGTTGTGTTACGCAATACACGTTCCATCTGCAGCTCGCTCAGACATTCTGCGGAGAACATGCTGAGCGACTGCTTTTTGGGGGTAATTGTATGTCGTATGATTTGCATAAATGATTCATTGGGGAACGCTGAAAACATATCCAAAAGTCCAAATTAGCTTACATTCATAGATAAGTGAAGCCAAGAATGAATGTTGAAAATGGCTTTCTGTTCACCATAAATAGGTATGTAGTTTTCCACCACCACCCATGCGTAGCGTTCAAAGAAGTCCACGCAATGACGGCACCACTTTGGACAACACATCAAATACACAAACGTGGAGAAGTAAATGAAATTCCGATATATCTCCTCGGGCAGTATTGCCCGTAGCACCACAGGACCAACGTAAAGCAGGAACCGTCAAAATTCTGTGGCCTTCCACAATTTGTAATCGGATAATGGTCTGCAAATGCGTTGGGATTCACATGAAATGTGATTTCCAGTAGCCACCATACGTCCACAATCCGAAGCGGCGGTTCTGAAATAGGACTCCGTAAGGCTGCAATTTCACGTCTCTAAGTAGTTATCAATTTTCTCATCAGCCCAAGACAAACAGCATGCATGTAGTCAACCGGAAACTGATTAATGATATCAATATTCAAGTACTCAAATGGTGAAACACCCTCGTGGTGCTTTTCCTGTCTTCTCAAATGGAAATTGGAGTCGGACCTCGGACGTCATTTTGTGTTTGATTCAACGAATCTCTTGGATGTCCACTGACAACAGCTGTGAAAACGGCTGTGCTGTTTGACCTGTTTGATTTAACTCTTACCCGGAGCATCAGTGATTATATTATGCAGATTCACTATGGTAATGTTCCCGTTTATTCGTAAACATATACCCGTGGATGTCAGTGCGCTCAACTCATCAATGATGTCCGAGAGGTATTCATGTACTTCTCGGGGCTTTGACATACCACAGAACAATCCAACAAAGAAAACACAGGATAATGGTTTTACAGTGCTTCGCAATATTGGCCACAGTTGAACGGTCGAATTCCTGAATGGAGATAAACCATCAGCAAGTTGCTGCAGGTTAATAAAATCAATTTCAGATGAATCTATGGTATCCATAGAACGCTGAATTCACTCCTCCAGGCCAAAGTGTATGTAGCTGCCGCCTGTGATCTTCCTCAATGGTGTTCCGCGGATCCTCAGGGACATCAAGGTTCAAAAGCCGCATACCCTTCAACAAAATTACAATGCCCTTTGATGACATTTCTGCTTCGTGAGAAAACGTAAACAGGCCAATATTTACACTTTGAGAGCTTTATGCCCCTGGAGTATAAACGTGGTCTTGTTCGGACCTTATTTGACAGAACGAGGAGAATCTGCACGGAAGACAGAATTGAACAAGAACTGCAAAACCTCCGGGAGTTTTTAGCGAAAAACGCTTACACCGAAGCGTTTGTTAATAAGCATAGCAAACCGAAAATTGCGAAAGAACCGATTGCGTCAGTTCCCAAATTGCAGGTCACATTACACCTTCTATTCAAAGGTGATGACGTAAGCCGCCTACTCTACAAACGACTGAGGTCAGCAATCGCTCGAACCTACTACGCAGCCAACCCCCAAATCGTCTACCAAACAACCAGGATACCCACACCCCCGGCAAAAGAACGTCCGCCTCTGTACGCCAACGCTAATCTAATCTACCAATTCCAATGTGGTTGTGGAGCAAACTACGTGGGCCGAACAGAGCGATAATTACGCAATCGGGTGGTGGAACATTTTCCGAATTGGGTGCAAAATCAGCTGACCCAATTGAGGTCAAGTTCGATGCATAGAAACGACGGTCGAAACTACAAGACCCCGTCCTCAACAATTGCTCGACATCTGCTGATGACGCAACACCAAGTCGACCGAGGCACAGCGTTTCGAATTATCTACAAGTCACAAGCCGCAAGATTGCTAAGGTTTGCCGAAGCGATTGCGATTAATCGATGGAAGCCCCCTCTGTGCCAGCAAAAAGAACTTTATGTTAGTCTCTCCCTACCCTGGTGATATTGGTCCTTTTACCCCTCCCTCTTTTATGTTTTGTCTGTTTTTAATGTATTTTGCTTTACTATGTTGCCATGCTAAAGCCCTATATAAACACTGTATTTTCTGCAGTATGCACCATGTTGAGATGCAGCGAAATCGTCCTGGACATAAGTCGTGCAGTATTACCGTATGTTCTTTTCTTTTGAAATTAATCTCGGGAAAGGCTTGGTTCATTTCTGGTTCTATTGCTATCTGCCTCGCAACAGACCGAGCTGATATTTGATTTCCATGTTTGTTCTCAGCGCCTGCATAATCATTTTGAGTGTCTACAAAATAACTGCCATTTATCAAAACTGATTACCTTCAAGCATTTGCGAACAACGATTCATCCTCGCACTAACGGATTCGCTAAGCTGGTTTGGTGGCACAAAGCTGGATGAGGGAAGTGGAGTACTTGTAACCAAATAAATCATTCAGGTTCAGTAACTTACTCGGTCACAGCCGACGAAATGCATTGTTCAAAAACAGTGTTCTCCCAAGGTATACTGGGAGTATTGATGCAGTAATCATTTAGTAAATTGGGGTTTAAATCGGGTGGACTACTGGGGTAGTCTGAAACAAATTCAATGCAAATTCCAGTTACGGGAGCTAAAATTTATTTGGAAACTGCAGATCTATTTTTAATCCAGTTATATCAGACAACAGTTGCCTTTGAAGATGACGTTTTCCTCTCCACTGTGTAGTTCTAGAGGAACCACGAAATTTGCCGGAAAACGATGCCATGTATACAATATGCAGGGATGCTAGATGACGTAAGTGGAAAAAATTATCCTGTTACATTTGCAAGTTTCATTAGATGATAGATTGACTTACGCTTTATGATAAACCCAGCTGACTCCTCAAGTAAACGCGAACGTGACTCACCGTACAGACAGAGCGTCAATCCAAACAGCGCGCGCTAAGAAATTCGATTGACATTCTACATCACTAAAACAAATTCAACTGCAAGAAATCGTTAAACAGGGTTTACCGAGGAGCATTGAAAATATATTTACAGGCCGGAAGTACAAATATGTCATAAAATAAATAGGTTTAGCACTCTTAGACAATCGTAATCAATTGTTTCGCTAGAAAAGACATAGCAATTCCAAGATGAATTTTGCGGCTCTAATCTACTTATCAGATAAAACACATGGATTGAAACGGTTATTATGAATAAATGAAGGTACTTTAAGGATATAACTGCCATTTGGGGACGATTCGCAGTAGTTTAAGCGAATGTTCTTTAGGGG
>UZAN01041017.1:11770-42739 GCA_900618425.1 Echinostoma caproni
TACACTAACGCTCCGCAAGATGCAGTCAAACGGGTTGCTGCCGGCTTGTCATCTGTCGAGGAGGGTGAGAAATCTCTGGAATGCGCTTCCAGAGAACATGGTGGAAGAGCCAAATGACAGCATGTTCAGTTTAAAATTCGACAGGGTCATGCAGGAGTACTAGTCTGGTGTCAACACCTAATCAGCCCAGTGGAGCACAATGTGATGGGGCTGATACGAGAGTTCCCACTGTCCTTCGCATTTACTGACGTGAGGAGTTCTCATAATCGCTTCTTTTCTCAGGATATATACTTTCTAACTTCTGAAGCCCCAACCTAGAACCCGAGAGGCATAATGGCAACCAGATTCCATCCTGGTTATTCCAGCCTTCTATGCAACGGTATAATTTGTCTATCGTGGCAGCTCTTCTTATCTAGACGAATATCTGAAGCTCAATTTTTCAACTTGGTCAGACGGCGTGCAACTAGTTATGTCCATAATTTCAACCTTTGGTCATGCTATTGTTTAAGAATATTGAGAATTCCATAGACTTTTTCTATTAAGATTCTTGAGACGAACTAAACTATTCCGCACAAATAGAACTCTTGGTTTTTAATGGATGAATTTTTCTATAGTATTTATCTGACAAAAACGCTCACGCTAAATTTGATCCCAAAGTTATTTCATATTATGTTATTTATGTCAAGCGTCTTTTTATAAAATTTAATCAATGGTCTTCTTTAAAATGTATCTTCAAACCCTCTCGGGGAATTCGAGTGATTAGTAATTTTTAATACGTTTCATGAAGATTGTGGTAATACAATGCTGTTCTGTCTAATCGTTTGTGGGTCGTTAAAATGTCCATTTCCAACTAGCGACAATTTCATGGAAAACTAACTTTAAAGACTTAATATTTAAATGTCAATGGATATTGAAGCGTTCTATGCGGCAGATGTAGGGGTTGAATAGAATGCTATATACTGTATATTTCACGGTAATTTCCAGAACCAGTGCTTGGTTCATCAAAGCTTCAAATTTTGGTTCATGAGTTAACTTAGCTATGTTACTCAATTCAATCTGCAAATCGTGATTAGGAACAAGGTGAGCAAACACTGAACCAAATTTCACACAGTTAAGGAATGCATATATAATGAAAAAGGGCCGAGATTTAGGAATACGGTGATAAAACAATTACAAAGAATCAAAGAACGAAAACCAGTAAGTGCTTTTTTGTTTCTCTGTGTACAATTGAATCGGTTGTGCCAGCACTTAAAGCATGCGATTTATATGTGCAATAATGTTTACCTAAATGTTTGTATTTGATAAAGGATTGTAATTTATTCACTTGTAGTCTTATTTCGTTATAAAATTAAAAGAGGAATGATTTTCAATAAACACAGTTTCTGCGTTGTCTGTTTCATTTTTGTCCGATTTTCCTACTTGGTATGGTTCACCGTCTATATGCTCATAACCATCTGTTGGTCTTTCTGATTTCGCTGATCTCCTACATAATAAAATATATTAAACTTCGAGCGTTTATTTCTCCCTTCCGATTAATATATAAAATCAAGTAAAATGTGAAATTGCGAGTCATATAGGTAAGAGTACGTTGTTCAGTGAGACACAAAATACACTATCTTATTTTTCGTTGTGCTTTTTCTCCCTCAATTTCCCCGGATGTATTTTGTATTTTTAAAACTTTTGCAAGCTGAGAAATGCCTACATTTCGGGTAGAAATTGTATACAACCCCCCCTTTTTTTCGGTGTTGTTCTGTTCTGCGCAAAAGTCAGTGTGAAGGCTAGCTTTTGATTTACCTTCAATCCCCATCTTCCTTTCTCTATGAGTCTTTCTTTCTTTCTCAGCTCGGTTGGATCACTGCTTGAAGCTGTCGCAGTCATGTTTTTGTTATTGCTAGTAAACCTTTCTTTGTGTTCATTTTTGTTTTTTGTAAATCGTTTCCAACCCCAATAAATCTGAGCCTAACTTTCTCCTTTTTACTTACTGAAACAATTCTTGTATTTTCCTTTTTCATGAGGGAAGAAATCAAAAGTGGAGAGAGGTACACATGTACATGCTTCCAGGGAAATTTTGTCGAGTCATCCATATACTGCTCATTATTATAATCTATATATATATACATATACATACGTACATATATATACATATATATATGATATTCAACACAAGTCTCAGTCCAGAATTAGTGCTGAATAAATCACGGTATCAGAGTCAAGTAGGAGAATACACTTATGCTGAATATGTTTAAAACTTTGAGCAGATTCACAAGCGTCGCTGTCCAGGAGCTATTCACTCCATCTGCGACTCAAACACAACACGTGACTTTCAGCCACTAGCTCTCTATCAACCAGTCGCTCCGTTTTACCCATTCAGCCGCTATATATTTATCTCTGTTTGACCAAACGTGTTTCTTTTATTCCCTTTCCACTTTCTCATACATAAGCGGGTAGTCACTCATATCGATTGACTGTTTGTAAATGTTGCACTTCTCAGTTCCAATCCCCTTTATTCCTCAAAAATGCAAAATTGTGCAACACAATTCCCGTTGTGATCTTCTCTCAAACTTATGACATTCTTACAATTAAATACAGAACCAACCAACTTATCTTATTTTCAATGTTCCTTTCTTACTCTCATCTAATATATGCTCTTGATTTAAGGGATTAGCCTCGATCACTGTAAAAAAAGTTCAGTTGTGTGGATATGTGATGGAATTGCAAACGTTTATCACAGTGAATAAAAACACACTTCCGAAACTTGATAAATTGCATAAGTTGGTTGGAGAATTCTTCCAAAGTTCCTGCTAGTTTTGACAGCCATTAATATTTCTAGCCCATTGAAATATTACAAACAGTGCATTGTGCAAGAACAAAGAGAACAGATGTGGACCTTTAAGGTCTTGTGAAAACCTTATCAGACCTCTCCTTTGATATTCGACACAGTAGTGACATAAGAATCACGCTACCCTCAAGTTTTGCATTTACAACAGATATCACTGGTATCCCTTTGCAGCCTAAAATGTCCGCATGCAATCGGTCAGATTCGGTTCCATCAAACGAGACGGAAGCATTTATTCAACCATTGCGGAGTGCTGATGGACGTGAAGATTCGAAGTATCTTGAATTTTCATCGCTTTATGAAAGAAGGAAATCTGGATTGTATTCATCTTCCTCTGAATCGTCCATTAGCGATCGAATCGAGCCTCTGAAACACTGTTCTTTCAAAGCAAATCGTTCATATTCTTATGGGGTTAACTATAAAATTCATCGTTCACAATTTCATTCAAAAGAAAAGCCTGTGCATCGAAAGTACCAGTTAATGTACGGCTCATGTGAGACAACACCACATAGTGCTGGTAAAGGTTTCAGACAAAGCTCTGTATCGCCAGCAGACTGTGCGCCAATTTGCAGCTGTACCGGAGACAATGATGCTGGAAGATTGAAACAAACTACTCAATCAAAACTCAGTAGTCGAATACAAAATGCGAACCGGAGCAGGCGTGATCGCTCAAATGGTCTAGAAGCAAACGCGATTACCGACAGAGAAAGTAACGAATCACAAGATTTGTATTCGAAAGGAAGAAAGAGGGTGAAAGGGAAAATAGATAAACATATACGAAATAGCCTGGTGGATGGAAATTGCATCGGACTTAGTACCAGTTCTTCGGACAAAGTGAGTCCCATTTGCGTCCTCGGTGTATTGTATTGATGGATATATTGGTAGTTCCAAGCAATAAAACCTCGAATAAATGCAATTACTATGAAGTACACATTTTTTAACAAGTTTAACGGCATCTCACTCAAACAGGGCAGCGTCGACCCGTATAAACAGTTCACACACGGACTGTATAGTACACGTCTATTCAAACAAATAACCTCGGAGATGCAAAGAAGAAATTAGTGGCTACTGGGTCTATTGTTGCAATTGGCACTAAGAACTCGTGTACGTTTCCGAACTCCACGCAGCAATAGTCCACTCCAACAATAGAATTTAGAATGAAATCAGAACACAACACTAAACAACGAAATCGTAAGCGGAAAGCCGGGAATGTACAATGTACAATCACCACAGACTAGTCATTCAAGTACTTTGCTGCAGCACAGTCTTAACTCGATATTTATCAGTATTACCTGCCTACCTAAAAGGAAATATCACTTTCGAATCTGGGACATTGTTGAGTCAGTCAAATGTGAAAATTAAAAAAAACTAGCATTACCGGTTTACTGAAATGTGAAGCGCACCAGGTGAATATGACAAATGGGATAACACGACATGTCGTTATGCTGTTTTGCTTTTCAAATGCCATTATGTGTTGGTAGAGATCCATTACGTAGATTATATCCAATTTGCTTGCCTGGTTTTCAAAACACTAGCTGCTTGGGCATGATAGCCTGAAAAATTAACCAAGAGACTTGCTCATATAGGTGGGATACAGTTTCCTGGATGGAGACTCCGAGATCTTTGCAACCGGTAGTTGTGATATGGCAATATTGTGAATAGTGGAGCTCGCGCATCTACGAAGTGTCCTTGAAATTTTTTGGCCTTCCTTATTTTCACCCTGACGCCGATTTGAACATTCCGATATTTCCTTTACTTTCTTGTCCAAATGGGTAACAAAGAGATAGCAACCAAAAAAGGGGCATGAAATTCCATCATTAATCACTTTTTAATTGAACTAAAGTTATCTTTTTACAACAACAAAAAATGGTTTAGAAGCCCGTTCCTATTTTGAAAGGTAACGATTAGTTTATTTCAAACTCCCTCAGTGATAGGTTTGATCAAATAATAGTAGCACACTAAACGGAATAGCATCTAACTGTACATCTTCGCCAACTGATAGAAAAAGTTAACACTAAGATGATTGTTCATTTATATAGTTAATTTCGTCGTATTCAGAGCAAATGAAGTAGAAACAAAATAGAGAAATTTTGTGCAGAACAGTGAAGCGAATTTTCCCATTATGGACTATAAGCAGAAGGATGAGAGTCGGGAGGTCGACCGGAAAACACAAACAGTTTAGTGACATTTTAAGATGGTATGAGTTCTTAGGGTATCAAGTTTGGATTAGCCCATTCCATTGTTCAGAGGTATCAGGCTCTCTTGATGGTCTTGGGTGTGGGTTTCACTCCTTGGGAAGTCGTAAATTCCCCACTAGTTGTATGCATTTAAATGAGTTGGAAGTGTTTGTGATTACCGAAAAAGAGCACTGGACAAGACGAAACAGCTGTCCAGTGCTCTATGTCGGTAATCACAAACATTTTCATGGTATTTAAGTGGTAAGAGTTTGTTTTATGGCACGGGGAAGCTGGTTGAGTTGAGTTCAGTTCAGTTTGTAAAACTGTTAACAGTGAACCGTGTGGGCCTTTTGGTTACTGTCTTTTGGCTACCCATTTGGATGAATGGGTAGAACAAAGAGTAGAAAGTTGAAATAACACTCGAAGAGAAAGTGGAGAGGGAGCAGAATGAGATCGGTTTTATCGAAGAAACCACCACTGGTTGTGCCATCGTACATTCAAACCACCCTTGTTCAACAATCTTGGTGTAATTTTGTAGCGGAGAAAGAAATTTCGGGTTAGTAAATGATGCGGAAGCAAGGTGATTTATTCGTAGACATCGAAATATTGCTGGTATGGCCCTCAGCTTGTTGCAAAACCGTGGAAGCTATCAGACAGACGATCGTATCTGCTGAATGTCCAACTGGAACTCGCCCTTCTTCGGTAATTGTGAGCACAGTTCCAGACGGTAAGAAAACCTTATTTGCGAATTTGTCTGCTAGATTTGGAGTTCTAAATTTTTAGAACAACAATGTACATGTTAATGATCATTCTTTCAATGCCATAGTAACGCACATCATTAAGTTCAACCAGTCAGTGAATTCAGACTTAAGTTTTACTCTTTTTATAACTCATTAGTAATGCATATCCACTGTCCCGTTCCATCGAAATTAATCATACTAATCCCAAACTACAACATTTAAGCTGCGGTGAGCTGGAACTGAATATATTTGAAAAACCGGATTCAATGTATGTCGATTTCAGGACAGATAAACTGATCTTGGGGATTTTTATATGAAATTCCTATTGAACAAATAGGATAATTCTGAAACTGAAGTTTTTTTATTAGACCGTGATAAAAATATGTGCATGTAAATGTGCTTTTTTGTTTTACGTCTGCGATTGAGAACACATTAAAGAGCTCATGAGGAAAGCGTATTGCCCGCAAAGTTTCACATTTCCATATGGTCCCATTTGATTTTCTTTCTTTTTTCACATCTCAAACGATGATGCATCTATTTAATGAGTGCTCTTTTACGAGACCCTGCTCCTATTGNTTTTACGAGACCCTGCTCCTATTGGTACGTGGTTAAGGGGTGCATCTAATTGTGCACAGCAATGATGACACAAGTCAGTTGTCCGGGGTAACCGTGTGTGTGTTGAAATAAACTGACGAGAACGTGTGCATCATGGACACACATTTGTGCACTGATACCGATTAGACCATTCATTGCTAATTCTCGAACAAGAACAACCTGTCATTTGGGAGGTTGTCTGTTTATCACTTAATCAGTCCGCATCTCTATCTGTCCGTCATCAACACGCTGCCGAGTTGTAGAATTGTAGCAGTGATTGCTTGATTAAAATTGCGATGTGTGTGGGTGTGTGTGCGTGCTGACTTTGAGTCTATCGGCCGCCTGATTTTCCCGACAGTTTGTGTTGATTTGCATTCTATGCATGTGTGTGTGTGTTTGTGGTTGTGTTTGAGCGGTGATTCGTATTTGTGTGTCGTGACCTCGTAACGGGCTAGGCAACCAGAGTGCGACTTCATCGACAGAGAGCTAGAGACGTACTTATTGTTTATTTGGCACCGATCAGCCCAAAACAAATAGCGTATTTACAAAGCAATCGCACACCAATTTGGATTGGATAGATCATGAGTGATCTAACTTATTCCGGTCGAGGCAGAAAACCCGAAGACGGGGTAAGTGGGAGAAATGAGTGCTCGTGTGCAAGCGTGTTATACTCGCGATTCCTAGAAAATATATTCACAATGTCCGCGCATTTGTTCGTTATTTTTAATTTCTAATATTACTCAAATATCTCACACAATACAATCGTTCCGTGCATAGTTTTCTGAAGTATGAGAAGAGTGTAACGTAGTCCTGCAAGAGCATGGTTACATAACCAACTCACAAGACAGTCATTGAGGACGCATGCAGTGAACTTTCATATCTCGATCAATACACTAAATCATTGATGCGAGAGTTTTATGCGGATCTAGGGGGTCCACATTTTCGGCTGTTCGTGGTTTGATTCGTATCATTTTACCTTGATGAAGCTAAATCTCGTAAACTTGATTGAGCATCATCACATCAGAACGGTTTGAAGAGACATATCGATTAACTGAATTGTAACTGCCATTTTCTGCAAGAGTTTTTCCTTCACATATCGAGCAACACGGAAATCACATTGGTATCTGATTCCACGTGCAGTGTTTTAGTGATTGAATTGGGGGAATGAAACAAATCTCGGCTGTGATGCGTCTCCAGTCCACCAGTAGCGAATAACATGCAATGACTAGTCATCGCGGAATTGTGTCACACAAGGTCATGACTCTCTGCGTTTCTGTCCTTGTTGAATGGAAAAAGTAATTCGAAAAATGCAGTACGTGTCAAAAGAGTCTTTGATTCTAGATTTCTAAGTGAAAAGTATGCACGATGGGTAAGTCGAATGATCCCAGGTTTGGTTCTAGTAGTTCCTATTGAAAGATGCACGGATAAGACCATGCCATGTACATTGAGATTATCGTGTCTCAGTAAATGTAAATGAAAAGTTGATAAAAAGGGATGACAACAGTGAACGTGAATGAACTCTATATCAGTGAAGATGAAACAAATGAATGAAATAGAAGTTTTTATTCAAACCCTTTTGTGGATATTGTTGTTCACGCCAGAAACAAGTTGTCACCCACAAGGGAGTAGTAGTAGTCGGAGGAGGAGGATCGTGACTGTTTGGAATAAATGTTAAATGATGATGAATTTTTGCAACGAGGAAATGTTAAAAGTTTTGACGATCATAAAGATTTCTTCGTTTCCTTAAAATTACAATTCGTTTACAAACAAAAAACAATAGATGCGCACGCTGAACGAGAGCATTATTACTAGTTTTGATGGTCTATCATTTTCGCGAATGAATAAACGAGAACTAAAGTATTGCACACTTCACAAATTAGGCCTGATCACGGATGACACTCAGCGAATAAGAAAAAATAGCATGCAAATTATTGCTATTTGTTTAATTTTTTGCGAACTATGAATTTGTTACCGCAGCTGAGCTGCATATACCAAATGTGATATATCATTTACTTTACTTTCTGCCCAATAGGTTAAATTTAAATCGCTTTTCTTCCAGAAGAAAACGAGCTGAACTTGTCTGCTCTGTCTAAGGTTGAATCATCTATGAAAGTCAAAATATCCTGGGGGGGGGGGGGAACTTCTGATAAAATCAAGGGGATAAATGGAATTAAATCATATTTGAAAATAAGCCGCATAGTTCGCCGGAAAAGTGCAATCTAGAAAGCTCTCAGGGCTCATGATAAATATAAACGATTTTGTAGAAACTTAGAAAACCGACAATCATTTTATCTGAAATAGTAAACTGATTGATTATTGACGTCCAAAAACTCCAAGGTGTACCAAATCTTGACTGAAACTCAACCGTAGATGGTTCTATACATTAAAACCGAATCCTTTTACTATTTCTAGGTAAACCGTCATCTTAAACCGAAGTTAAACCATTTAGATCCAATTGTATTCGCTCTTATGGTATTGCCATGCTTTTATTGGCGCTATCTGTAAACTTGCATGTGCCTTACTACTACGAATTCCCCAGCTGTTATTAAAAAATATCCCCGTATTTCTTTCCCCATGAATCTTTGATTTCAAATGGGAATTCTCCATTACTCACATGAAATCTTTGATTTATCACAGGAATTCAGCGAATCCTGTGAGGAAGATTCGCTAATTGGGAACCCGGGAACACGAACTCTTCCGCTTCCTTGGTCTATGGAAAATAGGGACTACCGTCGCAAACTGGATGATGAGCTGGCTCAATACAAGCAACGTCTGGCTTCCTACCAGGAAGGTCAACAACGTCAGTCCAATTTAGTACAACGACTACAAACCAAAGTGAGCACCACTAGATACCATTCCCAACCGTTTCACCTGATTGCAATGGTTCAAATCGATTAACTCACATGACCTTTCCCTGACATGCTCACGATTAAGGAGTAGCAACATTCGGAAAAAGCAAAGATCAAGCAACTCACAATCACCTCTGCTATCCTTTATGAAAGACCGTTAGAACAACATTCTGATGAAAAAAACCCGTGGGAAACAAATCACTAGTACTATTGATCATTAGCTGAATTTATGCATAGAAACCACAAATTTTCTTGCTGAGTATTGGCTAAAATGAATCCAGTTACTTTCTAGCCAGATCTGCAGGTCTCATTTCATCACAGGTCACACCAAAATCCAGCATATGCCCGAGTCGATGATTGGATGTTGGTTTAAAAGAAACTGATCGCCAGAGTAACGGTACCTTTCTTCTTTTGTTTGCCGGATTGGATGTGCTTTGTGGAGCTGTCAGAAATCAGAATTGCTTAGCTGAAAGGCCCTAACAAGAGTTCAGTATCGGATGCATACGAGTGGAGTTGTTTTTTAGGGAAAGGAACAACCAAATTGAATAGGGCATTCTCTTTCACTTTTACGTACAAATAAGGGATCTGAATTTGGTCATTCTGGGCAATTTATACTATTTAGTCTTAGAAACATTGATGTCACAAATAAGGCTGTTATTTTATTATAGCATCACAGGATGATTGACATTCGTGTATTGAGTTTGCCAATGAGAAAATCGATTCAAATAATCAATCGTTTTACACAACTGTATGAGTGTTTTCTTGACTTCTGGTTTACCATTTCCATTATAGTATGAAGAAAAAGTATCTCTCTTTTTAAATAATAAACATCGAATTGAAAATCAAAAGCTTACACTGATTTATTAGGTGTTCCCATACTCCTCTCAAAATATTCATTTACTGACTTTCAGGTTTACTTAAATGAATGTTTTTCTTTCATTGCTCATGACAACATCACTATATAATACAAAATATGGAAATGAATCACTTAAGGTTACTAATTATTATGGGGAATTTGGTCATGTAAAGATAAACTGGAGCGTAAACTGGAAAAGTGGCCAGCTGTTTCAACCTGCTTGGGTCTCATCAGCAGCGCGAATCCCTTCGACTCAACTGGGGATCGAACCATGAACCTCACAGGTAGAACGCAAGCACACTACACACTCGATCACCGCACAGCTGACCAGACCGTTTTTCGTTTTTCTTATACAATATTCAGCACAGCCCATATTTGCAAACTTATTGCGTTTATCACGCCTCGCTCATCTCACGACTAGGCTCCGTTGTAAACATTCAGGTGAGTTCCCGAGTTCGATCCCAGTTGGGTCGATGAACTGGCACTGCTGAGGAAACCCAACCAGGTGAAAACAGCTGCACAATTCTTTACAGCGTTTCGTTTTACGTTTAATTTGCTCTATACACGACGGATTTTACTGCACAATTGAACCACTTTTTCTACCCTAATTTGGTCATTTCCATCCTTCTACTGGAATAAACCCGAACGCCGGAGGCACGCAATCTAGTAGTGATTATTGTATATTAGGTCAGCAAACCTTGCGCATTTATTGAGACAGGTTTTGCTATTTCTTTCAATTAATTAGTTTGGCATGTCTAGATCTCGTAAATTCACTAGATGGATAATTGTTTGTTGTCTTCCTGTATTTAAACTGAAGTCAGCAATCTATGGCATGCAATGGGATGAATGTACACCGGAAAACTACCCTCATACCAGGTATGCATAATGATTTCTGTCCGTTTAATTCGGTTATTATTATTAAGCACTTTTGTAACTAATAGCAGATGGCGTAAACCGCATAGTTTCAAGGACCAACTTTTCCCTTGAAGCGACTAGTAGTCTATGCCTCGGGACTGTAACAGGTGAATTACTCAAAGTCTCACTAGAATAGGCGTGGCATTATGCTGGACGATAGAGAATTTGCGTGGTTAGCTGCGTCTAGAAAAATATCACACAAGCCATTTCAGTAGGCATATTAAAAGCTCGGCTGCTTTTGTCAACTTGACAAATCTAGGACGTTGTCGCACCATTCCTTCTGTCTGTGAAAGGTCGCGTATGCTGCAGCTGTTTGTCCGTTGATACTGTAGGACAGCATTTTGGCCGTCTCGGGAAAAGGATAAACGCACTCTATCGGTGTTCCAGGAGCACTTTATACGCTGAATTGTTCTAGGTTGGTGGATAATCTGAAAGCCATGCTGAGGTTAGGCGAAGAGATTGAGATAATCAGTGCTACGCACTGATGCGGCTACTCAACCAAAATAGGTTACGATGGTTGGGGCATGTGTTCTGCATGCCACCGGATACTATATATTCGTGATCGATATTTATTGAGGAAACCTATGACCAGTGAAATCAAGAATTAGCCAAACCAAGATATGTTATGAGAGTGTGAAAAACCCAAATTAGGGTACTTGGTTGACCCGGTTCCTGTGAACTGGCAGGTTGGGACCTCTTGTCCAACCTAATTACCGAGTAGAGGCCCTGAGTGATATCGCCGTGTCGTAACTGGTGACACTCGTGCACTGACTTCCTTTCAAACTCTTCTAGTTATTTGATTTTTATTGTTCGACCAAGTAGGTGGCCAAATGCAGCACCTATAACTACCCCGCAACAGTACCAGCTCAATAGTTTTACAAGCTGAAACTGAACTTACTTTGCGATATATATACACTCTATCAAACTGGGATTTATATATACCAGATTGACATGAGACGTTTTCTTATCTTCCCGATATCCCTTCTAAATGATTTGTTTATTTAATGGAAACTTTTTTGCTTCCCTTTGGTATTCATTTAAACACCCATGGGTGTAGTATTTTGGATATCTTGGGAACTCGGGCCGGGATCAATAACCATGGACACCAAATTTGCGGTGTATCAAAAATATCATTTAGTTTTCATCAGATATTGCGTGACTGTCAACAAATATTTGTCATCTTTGATATTATAGGTGAAATCTTTGATCAACTTCATTCCGAATTCAGGTTTCTCTACACATGAACCCCCACATACCGAAATAGCATCGTACCTTAGTCAATTAGTCAACTATCAGTACTGACTTGAAGTCATTTATTGCGTTATTCCTTTTCGTATATATTTTGTTTTTCTTTTGCACATTTCCCCTGTAACTTTTAGGAAAATGCACAAATTTTGTTTTTGTTTGACTTGACCTGACTAGAATCTTCCAACGATAAGATACTCTGTCTTCCATTCCAGGTTTTACAATACAAAGAAAAATGTCGAACTTTGGAGTTGAAACTGCAATTGGCCGAGGCAGAAAATCAAAACAGAAAGGTCAGTGCGAATTTTGTTCGTGTAGAGATATGCCACAAAATTTTATACATAACTATTTTCCGTGAGCCCTACTCTCGAATCGTGCACAAATGAGTGTCATGTTCAAAACATCGGTAGCTNAGAGAAACAGTCATTCCACTTACTGAATATATCCTAACGGTCATACGTGAACTTAACTAATGGTAAACAACCTTTAGGCGTACCAATAGTTTGCGTATAGGTTACACTGCAATACACATGCACAGTTTCATTGCGATACTGCTGTGACAATTAGATATATCTGAAACAATTCCTCATACATCCTTCTAAACTGTTCTGGGAGCATGGTGTATTTTAAAAAACCTAAAGGAAATTAGCAGGGTGTGTGGACTAGAAGACCTAGATGAAGATGATGATCGTATGACCTGATTGATTGTTCGATTTCTGAGGTCAGGGACCCTTTGTGAAATCAGAGCTCCATTCTGATCTAATGTGTATGCTCTGGTTTGATGAATGACACCCGCGGTGAGGTAAGCATACGAAAGCGATAAAAAACAGAAACTATCGCTACGCGGAATCTGATTGATCCGTGGTGCGTTTTGTGTGTACACGCTTCGATCCAGTTGTCGTGATCAGGTCAGAATAGTGTTTGTCTTGGACAATGAATGCGCCTAGGACAGGAGACCCGCATTTTATGACCCAAATCCAATGAAAAAATTGCTGGTTAATGTACACAGATAAGACACGTTGGTGGTGGAGAGGAGGAGGGGAGGGGATAGATAAGAGAAAGGTTGAATTGCCTTCACTAGATCAAATTCGACTGGTCGTTCTTGCTATTGGAAGCACTAAACAGCTGTTTCGACCTGTTTGAGTCTAATCAACAGTGCGAATCCATCGACCCAACTGGGGATCGAACCCTGAACCTCACAGGTAGACCGCAAGCATATTACCCACTCGACTGCCAGACAGCTGATTAGACCGTTTTTATTCCATTTTGAATATTCAAAATATAGCAAAACCCATCTTTGCGATCTTAATGAAGGTATCACACGTCGTCTATCTTAGCACTGGCCTCCGTTGTACTGACTCATTTGGAAACATTCCAAACCTGACACTTGGTACATGAGAGTACTGGCGGATTAGATTGTGTTGTGATAGTGAATTTCGTCGTGTCCGAACCGAATAAAGTGTGATCTAAAAAATTAATAAGCATTGAACATCTGGACAGGCTTCAGAATGAGTATCAATGAAATCCTAGTACAAGTATTGAAGAGGCCTGCGTTTGAGCGGGTGTTTACGAGAGGAATGTGCCCTCAATCACATCTACGATTTTGATCTTATGCTATCGTGAAATTAGCGTACCGAGTAAAATCTTGTCAAATGAGGCTAGACTTTATGCAGAATTATGAATGAACTGCTGTGGAAAACACTGTTTTAGGAATGGCTTGCTTAGCACTTCCAGTGAGTAAAGAAATGCATCTTTAAGCCGTATTTATTTCCGATGGAATAAGTGTACGCATGTGATCTTTACACATTTTAAATAGAGACAAGAGAATCTCCTCACTAGTGATACCCAGTCTGATTTCACGGTAGATTCACTGATGCATTAAGGTTAAAACTGGCTCAAAATGTCGTTCAACACGTGAGATATGGTAGGACCTAATGTTCTAGTTCTTGACACGGATCTAACAGTGCAAATGTAGCGCACTTCTCTCAGTTTAAGAATGCATTAGCTAACATGCGGCGGAATCTCCCTTGCTCTGGATTATGGAGGTTGATGTTGGGAAATAAACGTTCCTTTCCCAAATCCATTTAAGTTTAAATATTCGTTTCGCGCACTTGATACAACACAAACGGAACGAGTACTCACAAGCACCCGCTACATGGATAAGACAATCCATCAATGGAAGGTAGCATTCATTCCTTTTTATTTAAAATTTTCCATGATCAGAGCACATAACACACTGAGTACTCACTCGAATTCAATCTAGACCATGTTTTCTGCACGTGGCTTTCTTAAATCTGTCTTTGAAAGCTTCATTCTCGTTACCAATATTGTAAGTCTCTTTCTCAACTCTCGGTGTGAACAGTATAGAAACCTTACTGCATTTTCGTATGGTGTAGTGCATCCCAAATTAAGTGATCGATTTAAGATCATCGTTGACAATTAACTCCAGCAGTTTTACCATAACTAACTAGGCTATGGAACATTCGATGCATTAGTGATCAAACTAAGGTCTGGTATGAGGGTATGACCAAGTAGTTTTCTCACAATAACCGCGTTGGGTTTCCTGGATGAGGAACCCGGGATCTTGGTAGCCAATAGTTAGGGAAAACGAGTGATATGTACTTTCACAAACAGTGGCGCTAGTGCATGTACTCAATGTCCTTGCCACATTGGTCTTCATGCCTTCTCTATTTTCACCCTGACACTGATTTGAACATTTCAGTTTTTCTTTTACTCTCTCGCATCCCATTGGGCAGTGAAGAGATAGTAACCGAAACCGGTGCATGAAAGTGCAATGTTAATAGTTGTCAAACTGAACAGGGCTGAGAAGCATTGGGCAATCCAAAGCACTCAATATTAGGTACGAACTGGTTTCGATCGGTCCTTTATTCCCCTACCAGCAAAAATCCGATAAGCTGAAAATAGAACTGATTGTTTCTGAAGGTGAAACAAAAAACTGGTTTTCCGAAACTTCCAACCATAAACAAATTAGCCTTGTGTTAACCTTTAGTATGTCTGTTAAGTATTAATACTTACATATATTGGTATTTATCGACACCGAGAAGTTTCCTCAAACAACAAAATTAAAATTCTGTTACACGCGCGTTCGGTTTGTTGCTCAAATCAGAAGTCTCTTTCAAACGCATTGCAACGAGTTTTAACGAACACAAATAAGGTAATTATTTTGCTTGGCAGATTCAAGTACCGTTTTGAATTGTGAAAAGTTCAGTTGTTTCGGTAGGATTCCAAATCTTACATTCATAGGAAATGTGCATCAGCTTAAAATATTCCATTTTTGAGCCCTATTGGAAGTTGAACGATAAAGTGATCTTGCATTGCGAATGCCGAGAGTTGTTTTACTTTGCGTTTAGGAATTTTCCTCATACACACTCGGATCAATGTCTGCCGCAAACAAGATACTTTGTTCTCTTCAAACCCGGTATAGTGAGAGAAATCTGGCACGGTTACATTATGGACGTTTCAGAAACCGCAAACCGATTAGGGACGATAGACTAAGCCATGTTTTCACACCAACGGGATAATTGAACACCACTGACAGTTTTACGATTGTGTTGATAATGACACACCCGTAGTTTGGTGTACCGGGGCAATTAAAGCTCCGGTGATCGTCCGGATGCCTGAACCTCACTACCACGTAATGGACAGAACACAGAACCAATGAACCCTGCGCGAAAGCATGTGGATGAGTCACCTTTCATCCCAGTTTTCCATTTTACTGAAGATCCGATACAGGTCGGCGACGGATACATTCAGTAGTAGTTCATCTGATCTTTTATACACAGGTTTGGTTTGCCGACAAAATTTATGTTTGGATTCACTCAACCGACTGACAGTTCCTACTCATAATCCAACCATAAAGCACAAAGTCAAAGTCAAAGTCAAAGCCAAACTTTTATCATGGGAAATACTTACAAGCGGTTGCTTTTCTAGTTCTATAGGGCTTAGCACAGATGAATCGATTCACAGTTCATTCAAAGTAGATGAATGTCACAATTTTTCCTTGTTTCGTGCACTTCTACGGATGTTAAAATTTAAGATTTTCCAGAGCTTCATCCAGTCTGTGCTTGAATGAATCAATGGTGGCCGCATAAACAACATGTGGTGGTAGAGAATTGCAAGTAATGCACAGTCTGAGGGCGAATGAATGACGCCGGTATTCTAGTCGGCAATTTTGGAGTACTAATTTGCATGAGTACCCTCTCAAATGAGTGTTGGGTGGCAAGCAAAGAATGAACGACATGTGTGATCTGGATCTTGCATTATTTGATACACCAAGATCATGTCCTCTCGAATGCGGCGATACTGTGTGGAGTACAGTTGCAGTGATTCCAGTCTTTCCTCATAACTCTTGAAATACAGTCCATTGACCATTTTGGTGGCCATTCTTTGTGGACGTTCCAGAATCTTTTGATCGCTATGCAGCCATGGATTCCATGCTTGAATGGCGTATTCTATGTGGGGTCGAATGTAGGCTGATAACAATCGTGGGAACAGCATAGGTCCAAATTTGCCGCAGACTGGTTTTAGCAAACCAATGTGTCTTACAGCGGTAGACGATGCCTGGGAGCAGTTTCAAGAAGAGCTTAGGTCGCCTTGAATAATGACACTGAGATCCTTCTCATTCGAGATATATGGAAGTTGTTGATTTCCAAGGAAATNAAATACGAAAACCGAGTTTTGTATGAAAGTGTTCAGTCACTGTTTTCATGATCGTTGAATATTAATTAAAAAACACTGATGTTTTAGTCATCCAGTACTCATAAAAGGAAGTTGTTGACCAATTAGGTGATGGAAGCAGTGAGCATCTGTCTTAATTCAGTAAATTCTAGATTCATAATTTTCCAATAATTGCTTGTTGCGCGAAATCTCAGTTGTTTCGTTTGTCACATTCAGCTTGACGAAGTTCACGATTTGTGATTGCATCGTACCTTGTAAGCTGTGCAGAACCGCGGATAAACAGGGAGGAAGAGAAGTTCGGCATTTGAACCTTCCCATAATGCATTAAGCAAAACAAAACAGGAGAAAATTTAACAACAATTTTCCACCATTTTTTGAAAGAACCAGAGACTATTTTATTTTTATTTTTTCCCCGTGCATTTTCTCTTTCTTGTTGATCGTTCGAAATCGACCGTCTTCAGGCTGGGCTCGACGAGAACACTGCGGAATATGAAGCCACGTTGTGTCGGCTCGAAGAAGAACAGCAACGGTGAGACCTTATTTGTAGCCGAACTGAACTAGAGTATTTCAAATCATCACGCTTGGACCATCCCGTTTGATTGCTGTCAGACACCAGACAGTGTTAATAGTCTTGGCAATGGGTTTCACTCCTTAAGAGATCATCAAATCCCCGTCAGTTAAGTGCATTTATGTGCGATGGAAATGTCTGCGATGATCGACAAAGTGCAGTGGACAGCTGGTTCGTCCTGCCCGGGACTCGCCAGCAATGCATACATTTTTGTGTTCCTGACAGAACTCGAATCCTGAATCTTTGGATTGGCAGTTGGAACCCTCATCCTTGAGCTACACGGTCGACAGCCATCACCTTGTGCGCATGAAAAAAAATAATTTAGTGTCTGATTCAGATAAGCCAAGTTGATGGTTCGGAGTCCCTAGACTGACCATGGCTCCTTGCGGTGATCACTGATATTTCCCATGCACATAAATGCATTTAACTGGTAGGGGAATTAACTGTGTCTTAAGGAGTGAAACCCACCCTCAAGACAAGCAGTAATGTTTGATATAATCGAATTCGCTCATTCAAAGATGCTAATCAAAATGGCCTGATCCATTCACACAAGATGATGACTGTATACCATGCAACTCAGGAGTAAAGGTTACAACTCCAAATCCGAAGGTTCGCGGTTGGAGTCCTGACAGGGACACAAAAAGTATACACTGCTGACAAGTCCCGAATAGGACGAAACGTTTTTCTAGCGGTGTTTGTCAGTTATCACAAATATTTCCAACATTAAATGTGATTCATTGTTCTTAATTAGCTACGTTGAACTTCCCTCTTGAGACGAAACGCATTTATCATTTCCATTGTTTGATTTAACTCAGAGCTGACTAAACGATTTTACTAGTTGGTCCTTGTCACGTTTCTTTTCATTGAATGCCTCAAAACTTCAGAATGGCGTGTTTTCGTTGTTTGCCGACGAACCATATTCAGCCCTCACAAATAGTTTTCTCACCCTTTCTGTCAATCGTGAACTCATACCGACATCCACAATGGTAAAATACCTTGGCGTCACACTATCACACAATTTATTATGGTCACTTTACTTTCAGAAAACAATCCGTAAAGTTAAAACTATTGTATTTCTCACTTCGATGAAAGATACTTTCTATTCTCCATAAGTTGATTATAGGTTTTGTGATTACATGCGGGCTCCTCCACTGATTGTACTGCTCCCCAGTGATTTTCCCCGGCAAGTTAAAGAAAAACTTAATTTTTGGTGTGATCTCAGAAGCACATCTCTAAATGTATTGGCATGGTCGGAGATAAACTTGTAGACTCTGTCATAGACAGATATCCAAAATCATGCGAAAATTGTTTCCAAAATATTCTCAGACATTCCTCACCCATTTCACAACGAACTTCCAAAATCTGTCTACGTTGTCCACACACTCAAGGTTAAAACTTTAATTTGCATTTAATATTTATTATCGTAATTCTGTTTTGCCATATCTCGCACTTCTACTTGTTGACAACGAGAAAGTTTTCACAGAATTAGGTAATTGATTGCTTCATTGACGCAGGCGAACTCTACTACTTTTAATTTCATCTTGTATGAAACGACTGTCCAGTGCGCTTTGTTGTTTATCACAAAAATTTCCATCGCATTTGATCAAGAGTTCTTTAAGCACAATAATAGATCCCCTGTATACAATTTTATAATTTGCTGATTTTATAAGTGATACCGCGAATTCAACACTGGAACACCAACCTAAAATCACCGAAAATCGTTTACGGAAATGTGCAATACCATTTTTCGCTTCAGCGCATCAACTCTCGCTAATGTAAATACCATGCTTCGAGAGCAGCTGGATCAGACAACTCAGGCAAATCAGTCTTTAGCCTCTGAGAATCAACGATTTCGTGATGAAGCAGCGCGTTTCCGAGATTTGCTTGAACGACGCGAGGCTGAATGGCGGAACGAGGAGGCAGCATTCAATGAGTATTTCACCATGGAACATGGACGTTTGTTAACTTTGTGGCGTGCTGTGGTCGGTTGCAGGCGTCAATTCGTTGAGGTTAAAGGACAAGTAGAACGCGAGATAAGCTCGGCCCGAGCGGATGTCGCACGCATGTCCCGTGTGTGCCAGTCCGCTTGTGAGAACTTTGCAACCAACCTCCGTTCCACAGAGGCCAAGAATCAGGTAATTGCCACTGATTAATACTGTTGATGAAAAACATCTACTTGTTTCATTTGGTTACATAGTTGATGGGACAGTTCACTTTTGAGCATGAAGTCGGGCAGCAGACGTGTGCGAAATATATATATATATATTTATGTATATATATGTATATATGGGAGAGCGCCTTTCATTAGCAAGAGCATGAGGAAGCCGTTTAGGAGCCCACCACAATAAGATGGCTCTTCCAACTGATGATAGCAGGATGGTATCACTCTCCCGTAAAACAGTGCAACATACCAATCAGTCAACAAGTTACTAGAAGACAACTGAATGTGACAAGTGCAAACCAGTGATAAACAAAAGATGATATTTTGTTACTTCTCATCTTATTGATGTATATTTCATGTTTAGTTGACTTTCAGTCACATTGTACAGGAGATCCAGGAAGACGATAGAGTAGTAGATTAAAAAAAACTCCTTTCTGATAACTGAACAAAATGAATTATCCATACTTATTTGATAGATTAAACAAAATGAGAAATCAACTCATTGTGATTCAATTATTTTCCGAATTTTGTGTTTCCTTATTCGCTTTACCCTACAGTAAATATTTCTTACTATCTCGTGCTATTCCTGCTAACTTCAATGCATTTGTTGAGGTTCAAGGAAGTGTTATATTTGCATCGTTGGGCGTCAGAGTTTATGGCTGATTGAGGAGGCTTACTGAACCACAAACCACTACCTCGTCAGTATACGTACAGGTGAAAACAGTTGGGATCAATGGTAAATTTTAAATATAATCGGATATGATGAAATGGGATAAAACTGCTCCTTGCAATACATCTTGGTTTACACAGACAGTGGAAGACCTAATACCACACGGACAGATGAACTGGCGTCGGTCAGTAAAATAGCCATGCATTCAGTTCAACAGATGTGACTGGAGATTGTGTTATTGCAATAATGTCAGGGTTCATGCAAGCACCAACCCAAAAGGATCGGTCTAATGATCACTCATCTGGCAATCCCAAGGAGACTGAATTGATTGTTTATATCCGGGATAATTCACTCGGCTTATGCTCCTGAGTTTAACTGCTATGTTTGAAAAGTAAAATAGTGATCTCAGAACCAGTAAAGGTGAAAATAAGCAGCACTGTCCTAGATTAGTCTCATGTTGCTAATCAGGCAAGCACCGCGAAGGTTTCTATGTTTTTTACACAAATAAATAGCCCTTTCTCTCACACGTTTTTAGCTGGACAGAAAAGTTGACTAGTAGGTTTTAAATCCAACGATGAAAGAACAGGCAGTACAGGTTTTCTGTGAACGTTTGACTACACATGTGATAGTCAACCCGTATGATATCGCTTGGTAACTGACCTTGCCTTATTTCGATTTTTTATGTTTAATTCAACTGGCAAAATATCCCCCTAAAAAAATTACCTGTACATAAACACAAACTCGTCATAAAAATTCTTTTTCACTAGGCGAGAATTGCGGGAAAAGCGTACAACTTCCCATGAAATTCTCTTGCTTTTTTAAGGCAAACTTGGAATGGGAACGAACTGAAAAAAAGAAGCTGGAACGTCAAATGGAAGAACTCACTCAGGCAAATGAATTGATGCGTCAACAGTTGGAATGCGAATTACGACATGTCGGTCAGCAGTTGACCGATTCGAAATCCCAATTGGAAGAAGTGCAAAGAAAACTGGCAGACAAGGAACGAACAATCAGTAGCCTACAACGACTTCGAACCGGGCAATCATTATGCGGTCGTCGAGGTGAGAAATAGGGAGAATGATAAAATTGAAAAAGCACGATTCAACCGCGTTCATCTGTCTATCTGTTGGCTTGTCTATGCAATCTTAATTGGTTCAAACAGTTTCCAATTTGCCAAAGTCTGCTTGCTTTGTCCTCTCATTTATATTTGTGGGCTTCATGGACACTGTAGCACAAAGTAATGTCCCGCATGAACTTCTCCTAGTCAACATGTTACCATCATGTACCATAAGTGATGTGTGAAAGACCGGAAGCAAAATCTATCGGAAATCGAAAATCAACTTTATAAAAATACATTAACAAACAAAACGTCTATTCGATAACCTTTTTCTTAGGATCCATCGAATGTTAATCACAACAGTGATAGCAACCAGAATTGTTGCTTCTTGTTTTCCAGTGCGCATATCAAAACATGAAAATCGACCAATCGAATGGATTACAACAATAATTTGGAATCTTCAACACGATATATATGACAATTTAAATTTTAGTGGTTTCCAAGTTTTTCACCTTGCAATAATATTGCTTCATTTTCTATCCCTATTGGGGGTCCGTCTAATAACAACGGAAAATATGCTCTTGAAAAGGTAGCCTCAAGCGACTAGAAATCTACCTAATGAACTGTGCTTTGAATTCGATATGGTTTTCTCAATTCAGGTTGAGTAATTTTTGATGTGCACGTGAAGAGTGTCAATACGAGGCAGAATTTATTCTACACGGCTATTGCCCATAACTAATCATCATTTGACTAAGGTTGTTATGGTACAATAGCTCCTACTGAATATACCACATTTTCGACTCATGACTTCAGTTCAGCTAAGTATACACAATGCAGTTCTATGAGCCGGTTTTGGTTTCTGTCACCACTTGTGGCTCCAAAGTACAATAGCGAGAAATGGCATGATCATTTATCACTCATCAAGTTGGGAAACAAAACAGATGTGGCCTTAGGTGCTTCCTTCTGACAGTTGAACTGGGGTATTTAGGACTGATTTAAGTCGCTAAATATTTGACTCAATAGAATACCACTCTGTGCATCCCAGCCTACAAGTGTTTGTGACAAATAACCCGATGAGAATAACGAAAACGAACACAAATAATCTCACGCAAAACAAAATAACTTTTAGTTGTTAAAAGGTTTCTTTTCTGTGTGATGGATTTTTCGCACTACCTCTACTCTGACTGCTTCTGGCTGTTGATGACATGCATATCCGTTGTGTCACTGACATACATACAATATCTTTATTGTTTATCCTTTTCAGAGGGATCGGATATTGAAGATCCCGCTGCACGTGCTTTGGTCGAAGAAGTTCAGTCCATGCAACAAGCTTTACGTGAGTTGGCGCAGGCCACAATGCATGGGGATTTGGACGGAACCAGTGGAATTGGGGAATGTCGGCATAGATCACGTTCACGCTCCCCCTGTTACGCGTCCAGTCCGAGTCACGTGCGGTTGGGTGAAGTAACCTCACGAGCTGGTGCGTACGGGCGGACTGGATCTCCACCACCACCAGTTAACTCGACCAGTGCATGCTATTGGGCCGATTCCACTCTGGGGGCTGTCCAAGCTGCATTCCATAAACGGGGACTTCAGGTTGGTACAATTGGGAAAATGGCTTATCGCGCAGTCAGCTGGATTGACATTTGCTTCTCATGTCCACAGTTCATCAATGTTTGCCCAGTGCCATGTGTTTCATTCTCCTAATTGCATCATGTATATTGTACTCGATGTATTCAGTCATACGTTCTATTTTGATGATCCTGTTATAATCTGATTCAATATGAAGGAGATAACCTATGCTGATTGTGTCACTCATTTCATTTTGCGTTGCTGCGTCCAATATGAACTACTAAAACTCAATCTGAGAAAGGCGACAAACGATCCCGATCGTCATTCCAAGTGGTCAACAGAGCAGAAGAAGAAGAACTTCAGTAGGTGGACCCATGTATCTGGGAATTCGCGTGCAATTATCGAGATCGTGTTCAGCTCATGCAATCCCGTGTTCGATGAGTTAGGACTGGACCGTGTATCTCAGCGGTAAAGTTTTCAGTCCTCACCTCGGGATTTCACATTTCGAATCCCGACAGAGATATAAACATGGAGTGCACTGGTGCCAATTCCCAAGGAGGATGAAACAGCAGTCAATAGTGCGTTTTGTCAGCCAATAAACAAGTAATTTCACAGATTAACCGATAGAATTGTCAGAATATCACACGTGTTATGCATCCTAACTCGTCCGAGTTGTTGCAACTCCCCATACTTACCCCGGGATTTGTATCCGTTCGAAATTATAGAGACAGTGGTATCATCCTGCACACTAACTTGAACAAAAGTTAGTGAGCCTTTAAATAAACTATGATTAACCTTGAATACAATGGGATGTATTTACGATTGTTTTCTGATTCGATGGAATCTCCTTTTTCTTTTGCGAATCTACTTCTATCAGAGGGTGTCACCGGATAGAAGATAAGCTTTCCAACATGCCCCAGTCCTACATCATTTCATTTTTCTCTTCGCATCCATTTACTGCTCACTGACGCCTGCTGATCGAAGTAAATCGATTGCTGATCCAATTGTTACCGATTATTAGCAGCTGTTTTTCTGCTTCATGAAGGTGTCAGTCGGATTGATCAGCCCAACGAACGGGTAATAATCGATTAACTCAGTTGGTTTGTGGTGATCAAGTGGGTTAGGCCACTGTAAGTGGCGAGCTTTGGGACTTACGGTTTCGGTTTCGAATCCTGTTACCGCCACCCAGCCTGGGTGGTAGCAGCTTTGCCGTCGTACACCTCGTCTAGTTGGGTCTTGAGTGGTTGGTTACTTCAAATTCAAAGGCTCGGTTTGCCGATCTTCAAGAGGAAATAGCAGATCTTCGTGACTATGCGATTGGCCCTTACCTGGCAGAAAAGTATGAAAACCACGACCATGTAGGTCATCTTACGCTTATCCTTACCCTAGTGATAGTCTTTTTACCCCTCCCCCTTTTATGTTTTTTCTGCTTCATTGTATTTTACTCATCTTTGCTGCCATGCGAAATCCATATGTAAGTATTGTATTTTCTGCAGTATGCACTATGTTGAGATGCAGCGAAATCGTCCTGGACATAAATCGTGCAGTATTGCAATTTGGTCTTTTATTTTCATCTTACGCTTCGTCGATGGGGACCTCGTGATATGGTTCAGTGTCGTGTATAGCAGCGCTCGAGCATCTTCTCAAACTATATGTAACCCTTGTTAACTTGAATTTCCTATTTTCACATTGAAGTTGCTTTCAACATTGTAATCTTCCCTCTGGCTCATCCAAATGGGTTGCCAAAAGACAGCAATGTAAACCACCGTATGAAAGTGAATGATGAATGATTGTGAAGCTAATACTGAAAATCCTTTTGGATGTTTATCCGACAACAGTGTGTAATAATAATGATAAAACTTATCACAATCCATTTTTTCCAACTTGATCGTTCCCTGTGAGGTTTAGTTTAATCCAAATGGTGCTATGCGTCAATAATAGTTTTGTTATAAGACGCTATGGAATTGTCACATTTTGTCGATCATTTTTCCGACAACTTGGCCAAGCCTAGTCAATCAATTAAGGGCCTTTATCATCCTGCCCCTCTGATACTGATATACATGTGCTTGCTCGCATGCATGATTACATCGGCACGCATGCATGCTCGCACACACGGTCAAATGTACAACACACGTCCAGTTCTGTTAGTTGAACCGCCCTTGTCCAGTTCCTAATTGATGCGTCATCATCCACTCAAGCTGAGTGCGATGAACTATACTATACTACTATAACTACTAACCATACCTATCCCTTAGTTTTTAATATCTTTTCAACTTCAAGTGAACCCGTTGTAACTTCAAGTGAATCCGATCAATCGCACTCCGTTGGAAACCCCACAAGATTATTGGTGTTTCGGCCGTCAAATATCACCGACTGCACCGGGTCCGTCTAAACCCCGTCCCGTCCGAATGAACTTACTTCTCCGTCAACAAACAGAAGTACTTTTTGAGTGAGTTACCCAGCGAGGATGAATGTTTCGGCTGGGGGGGGGAGTGGTGTTTGCGTTGGACCGTTTTCCCGCGTCCTCCGCACACNACCCGGGAACGTTATGTTTGTGATCGTTGATCGAGTGTGCGTCGTAGATACGAATGAAGGAACCCGGAGTTAACTGACCTCTGTCGGTCGGGTAAGGAAGCGAATCACGTCAAGATGGATCGATAAGTCGGTCACCATGCCCAGACGTGAATGTGAGAATGATTCTTTGTATGAGTGGAGTCAGTCTGAGCCCTCAATAACCCAATGAGTAAATTCCATCGAGGCCGATTTTCTCTCGAATGAAACGGATTCGCTCCGATGTTTCATGACAGGTCACTTGCCAGCAATCCGGCCATGGGAGCTTGAGTGCTTACACAAATTGTTTCTGAGCTAACAGATAAATGGAAACTGCCTCAGCTGTGGCTACAATACTAGAGTGATAATTTGGGACCAACGATGACATAAAACCGACTCCTTTGAATCAAATGCGATTGCGTACGTATTTCTGACATTGAAATGCACACTTTACAAGATTCCTAGCATGCATAAGATGATGGGGGTGACCACTGCAATTAGGTAACTAGGGTTATCGGCGTTCTTAAACTTACTTCACAAAGTCATAATGTCCCGAGTGGACGAATAGGCATACCCCACGTCCACCGAAACCTTTATCCTCGTTCTTTTGCGCATCCAGAAAGAACTTTTGCACATTTAAGCCTACTTTAGGGGTTCATTCGGTAGATTTCGGTGGATTCTAGGGAAAATCTGCCGTGGCTGTCAGCTCACATTCCAAATTCAAGGACTTAGTTAACCAATCATCATCACGAGTGAACCGCTGGTCCTCTTATCTACGCGGTTGACCTTAACCTGGCATAAGGGTATAAAAACACTGACCAGGAAACGCGCTCTCATAGGCTGCATAGGGCTTTGTGGATGGGGAAGCTTGGATCATTTTAACCAAGGCTTGGAGACATTGAATGATATATAGTTGGGTGTCCATTGAAGATTCTTGTGATAATATTTGAGAAAACATGAAATAGCAAACAAGCTCGTTTTCGATAACTTCCTCATCTGACTAATACAGTCATATAAATAGGTAATAGGCATATCACATTTGGATAATGTTTGACGTGTGTGCGGATTAGATCGGTAGGCATAATTAGTTGTTTGTGTATGGTTTACAAACAAAGAAAAAACGAGTGGTGGGTTGGTGAGACCAAGGATGTCACATGAGGGTTAGGATTGTCTTTAATAGTGGCACTCGTGCATCTTCTTAATGCCATAGCAGCATTGCTCTTCATGAATTCTCTATTTTCTGTCTGACTCTGATTTGTGCATTCCAATCTTCCCTTTACTGCTTTATCCAAATAGGCAGTCATAGAACAGCAATGAAAACCACCACAAACGATGCACGGTTAATGGTTGTAAAGGCTGAAACGGAAACTTGTTGTTTCGAGATGCCTCTGTAAGTTGGATGGGTGATCCAAATCTGAAAAGATCAGTGCCGCCGGTTTGGCTTCGTAGCTCAGCTGGTAGAGCTTGCGCTGTACAAAGGCGTGGGCAGCGCCCGTGTGTGGGTTCGTATCCCACCGAGGCTACTGGACTTTTCACAATCCAAACATATAAGTACTTTGTTTACGCAGAGAGACCCAGTCAGATCGGTGACGTGTGACCGTTGAGGCACCAATCACTTTATGGAGTTTTCAGCAGAAAGAGAGAAAGACAGCGATCGGTGGATTCACTTGAAGTTGTGCCCAAGTTGATAAGCTATATAGACTAACAAAGAAAACAAATGCCCACCGCGGTTTTGAAATGAATTCTCATCGGATGTGAGAGATTTTGACAGTTAACACGCGTGGAATAAGGAGAGGAGGGTATTAGAATACATGTAGTAAGGTAAGCCATGAAACATTGAAGTTTGTAAAATATGATTATTAACATAGGAGTTTATTTTACTATCTGTCAGTAATTGTACAATGTTATGTGGTTTTAAGACCCTCAGCCCTGCTAAGGGAAAAATCGTAATTTCTTGGTAATGTTTTTGGTCTGTATTTTTCTGCTTCATATTGTAGAAAATCTTGAACTGTATTAAGCTATAATTCGCTCGATCAGATTGCCACTAAAGATTTAATGTTCTTGGGCAATTTTAATGGCCCTTTTTATAGGTCTCGGAGTTGAGTAACAAGTTGACAAGTACCACTGAACAATACGAGACCACAAAACGTCAACTGGACGACAGTGAGAACGAGCGAAGAACCCTGGAACATCAACTGTTGCGCATGCGAGCCGAGTTGGATGCCACACGCAGGGAACGCGAAGAGGCCGGACGGGAAGCAGATCGATGCAAGACATCATTGCAAACAATCATGAATGAAAAGACAGAGTCGGAGAAGATTCGAGCCAATCTGATGGATCAAGTGAAGAACCTGCAGACGGAGATGGAACGTGTCCAGAATAGTTGTGCTGAACTGCAACGCGCGCGTGAACGCCTTGAAGACGATCTGATGCAATCCAGCCGGGATGCAGAACGAAGTCTCCGGGAGACGGAACGGTGTCAGCGATGTATTGAAGGTTTGGAGGAACGTTTATCCGCTGCCCGGGAAGAGGGAACAAGTTTGCGGGAAGCTCTACAATGCGCTCGACTCGAGGCTGAAATCAAAGCCACAGAACGTGCTGATTTACAAGATGCTCTGTCAAAATGTGAAGCCCGCCGTGCCGAACTTGAATCGGATTTGACTAAGGCTCGTAATGACGAAGCAACTTACAATGAGCGTTTGAGTAAACAACAGGCGAGTCAATTCCGAATCATGACATATGTTTAGCTCAACTAGCTGCTGTTAATGATAAAAGATTATGCAATAAAAATATAGGAAAAGGCTTTCTTTCAGCCTTCTTGAATTAGGGTGCACGTGTTATAGTAACCAGTTCATGATTCATTGCCTAAGAAACGAGCCAAAACGGGTCATGCATTTTCAGTGACAGAATATTTCTCTGTGTTGGGCAGCTGCATGAGAAACATATACGATACAGTTGTAGATGCTAAACATTTGGCTGTCACGGGACTGGGCACGGACAAGAAATAGCAACTAATGAAGGACTATTGTCCCATTTGAGTAAGGGGAATGCACAGAACGGCGAATAGACTTACTACGACCAAAAACGCTCTTAAAATACACTTCACCTGTAATATGAATGTTAGTTCCCTTTTTATCGCGATACCTCATGTTCGCTGTCTCGAAATAGTCTGTCTGGCGGAGTGTTATCATCGGCATTTTAATTTCACATATTTTCCATTCGGTTTGAAAAAAATAAGCGATGAGTTTCCATAAATGGCTTATTCCTTTGTTGTATGCTTTTTACCGTTTGGTTATTCGAGGATTCACCGAGGCGGGAAGCTCACAACAAACTTTCGGTATACAGAATATACAGAATACCGTGTTCTCCAAATGCACTGGCCTGTGTTCTCAACATATTTTGTTATGTCACTAAACACGCAATCATTAGATTGAGAAAAATTATCACGGACATCCGTTGATCTAGATTATTGGGTTCAGTTCTATTCATTTCTTGGTTCAGTAGACTTGCGTTCTGGGCCACAACGCACATATTGCTGTCACATTTATACAATCGTGGTTTGACATTCATGGAATCAGATTGTAACTGGTGCTTTGCTTAATGTGATGCCATTTGTCGTTCATCTGTAATACCTGCGTGTGTGTGAGTGTATGGGGATTCTNGGGGATTCTGATAGGATTTGGACCTCTGAGTCGGTTGACTGTAGTGTCGCCACCATATGATCAGCTCTCACTGGCGGTACCACGAAACTGAGGCATGTATCAGCGACCACACCCCGATAAACCGCTCAGCATGCTGGCGAAACCAGGTTAAGGGGGACAGAGATCTAAAGGTGTTAGTGAAACGGTGAATGGCATGTGAAGGCGACCAAGTGGAAATGAGCGGACGAGATCTACTGTGTAATCTAACAGCTATGAAGGAACCCCGTTCAACTAACAGGGATGTACGAAGCACTGGAGTGCAACTGCATCCATTGAACGGCGATTTAGCGCATACGGAAACACCGTCAACCATGTACCTTTCGGTCTGTTTCTGTCTACGGAAACGCTAAGAGTGTGCCCTCAAAAAACCCCGAGCGTCTCTTCGGATGTTTCTGTATAATCAAATGCAGCCAAATTATCCTCTTCAAGCAAATACGTGTGAATTGACGAAAACCAGGTTTTTTAATAGGGAAATATGTCATGTTCGATAACCTCTCGGGGGCTGTTTGCAGTAAATGAGTGGATTATTTTAGTGATACTTTGTTCACAGTTACTTTTAGTCAAGCAAAACATCACTTCTGAAGGTGCAATTTCATACAGTTACAATCCTTTATCGGAGGAAACAAACGAAAATACTGACGCTGCACAATGAATTACCACAACGTTTACTTCAAGGGATTTATTTCCTAAAAATAACTCCAGATATGGAGATAATATCTTTATGCTTCGGTCGCATTTTTCTCTCAACCCATATTGTACTCAATTCTTGAAAGGGAATCGAATCAAAAGCCATCAAAAAGAATTTCGAGCAGATTGTATTTCTTTTATTCCTATGTGTTTGATTGATTTGCGATCAACTAATCGAGTACCATCTACTGCTAGTTAGTGGCTTCCATTTATCCTGCTAAGTATGAATCCATTCCTCGAAATAGGTACAATCTCTGCTCACCTTACTTATTATCACAATCTTTGAATACATCGCGAGTTGGGGAGCGATCAGTGAAGTTCGCCTCACTGCATTTTGCTGCATGATGATAATGAACATGAATCCTATTTATTACACGTCCAGGCTCGTATCGATGATCTGTGCTCCAAGCGGCAAGCTTTTCAGGCTCAATTCCGATCATTGGAGTCGGAATTCAATCAGCTCGGCTTGGAGTATCGCAGTTTGGAAGCAGATAAATCCGCCCTACGCGAGGCCATGATTCAGATAGAAACGTCCAAAAATGAACTGGCAGCAGAAAAGAGCGCCCTAGTTCAATCACTAACAGTGTCCGAGGCAGCCAGAGAACGGTTAGAGGAGGAGTTGTCACGTTTCAACAAGGAGAAGATTGAACTGGCTGAACAGGTAGGTTGAAACTGAATCGACAACGAGTTTCCCGTAACCCAGTGTTTCGATCACTCTATCAAGGCCGGATTTAAAACAAACTAACATATGAAATGGAATGGGATTTTCTGCAACTCTGAGTGTTTACACACACACTTGTTTTTTGGCTCTCATCCTTTATTTCCCACATTTTACTGTTCTAATTTTTGGTTTTTATTGGTTTATCTCCAACCGGAATTTGCTGCTTTTTATCGCAAATATGACGCATTATGCGTTGTTCGATGNGGTGTCCCGATGCCACCGCCATTAGAAAAATTTAGTTAGACATTTTACGTGATTGGTGTCGATGGGGTTATTTGCAATCGTTATTATTATTATTATTATTTAAACATTTGAGATCATGTAATGCTGTCAGTTAATCCAAATGATTAATGCGAGAGGACGTCCGAGTTA
>UZAN01041017.1:43248-61124 GCA_900618425.1 Echinostoma caproni
AGTTGGATGCCTGATCAAAAATTCGCATTTGATAAACCTCTGCGTGCAGGTCGCACCAACTGGTTCAGGTGCTAAGGTGATATCAAACAGCCAACACAGATTCTGAGGTCCTCCGAAACGCTTGTACAATCCGTGACCTGATCGTAGTTTTGACTGGTGACATTAGAAGCAAACCAATACAATCGAATTATGAGAAAAACAAAACGCGGGTACACTGACACCACGAGTGATGAATGCGTAGGGTGAACAAAATTGTTCCAGTTCATTTCAATACACATCAGGTCAGTTCAGTGTTTGCACTCGATGAGGTCCAACAGTGTGTCTGATTCCATCAGTAGCAGTGTTTATCCACGATAAATTTTTATATTACAAACGGCTTCCAGTCTGTCGTAAAACGTTTTACGAAGTTCAACACTGTTAACAAAACAATCGTGTTAATAAATTTNTGTTAACAAAACAATCGTGTTAATAAATTTGAGGAGCGTAAACTACGGTGTGTATGGATGAACTTCTCAGCGGACCCCGTAGTTGGTGCACAACCGAGTATCGACCAAATCAAACAAGTAGACTTGAGGTTGGATAGGGTGTATATTGATGTACCAAGGTCGTACGGGCAAAAGTTAACAAATTTTCGTTAAAGAACGCAGGTGATAAAAAACAAGGGCAGTAACGAACAAAAGGATAGACACAACGATGTAATTTTTAACGTATAGGAAAGATAGAAAAGGCGGCAACATACTTTTGTACCGGAATATCAATGTGGCCATAAAGATAAATTGATTAGAAAGAATTATTTTTGACCAATTTCATCGATTGCCCGAATTTCATCGGACACTCAATTACAAAGCTTCAAGTCGGCCATCAACCACGAATATCACATATAGCGGCTTCAACGCACTACCAAACGATTGGTCGTCGGAGTCCCCTTCGGAACACAACGCTACACACTGTAGATAGGTTCTAATCACAACGAAACAGTCGGTTAATAATATTTGTCGTTCACGAGAAAAAAAGATTGAAAAATATGAATTCCTTGTAAAAAACAGTGAATTGCATTCAAGTTTTCAAAGAAGAATATTATCAAATAAATTAACAATGTTTGTGCTGATGGTATGCTTGGTATTTTTTCTATAAATAATCACACTACCGAGTGGGCCTAACTCTACGTTTTATGATAGTAGGCTACTTTGAAAAACGAAACTTTGCTTACTTATTGTAGATCTATTTGGATAACGCTTTCAGAGTGTATAACTCAAACTCTTTTATCATGAGCTCAAAAGCTACAGAATGTTACCTAAGATTGACCATCACTGCACTAGGCGACTCTCATTCAGCATTCTTCACAGTCAATTTACTGCATCGTATCACATTTTTCATCCACGCTAATAAACAAATGACAGTAAAAACGATTTATCTATGTTGAAAAGTGAAAATTTGTTTACCAAAACATTTAGGTTCCATGAGACATTTGAACGTGTGAATAAAAAATTGAATAAAGCTAGAGAAATTCAGATCCGGTGCTCTCAATGGTGACATAGGATTTAACATCAAGCACAAAACGGACTAATAAATTAAAGCGTCAGGGTCATAAATTTATATGAAGTACTGAAGTGCGGTTTTGTGTGCCTTTCTTGATCCTGGCGAGACGAGCGGTAAATTTCATCTGCTTTCGATACAATGAGTCCGTTTTGGACAATCGATAGTGTGTAAAATCAATAGCTGATTTTTATCACAATTAAGTAACGCGATGAGGCCTTTCATGTAAGTGATTTATACCAAGTAGTGTTAGAAAACTGGACGAAGTGAAAATACTGGAATAAGTTAAAGCCATTGGTTTACCACGAATGAAAATCAATCTGGGCAATGACAGAGACAATTGAGCAGACAGTGTACAATAGTAATCGCTGTCACTTAGTAGACATGTGGTCGTTTATGTGAGCTCTCACCTGATGAGTAAAGCAAACATAAACGGGAGGCGATAATCCATTGTTGTAGTTGGAATGGGTGAAACAACCCCATTGGTTATAATTGTACCGAGAAACCTTTATCTAGATCATGTCAGACGAGAAGAAAAAACTGTAGGAAACTCCTGATAACCATGTGTTCACTTTAGTGCATACAAATATCCTGTGTTGCTCAATAACTGTCTTTCATTAAGAAGCTGTCCTCTTTTTAAAAGAAAGCAATTCCATTTAAACTGTTCACTTGACAATTACCACGGCTACAGATTACCGGTGCATACACTATTACACCTGTTTCAGTTAAACGCAGTAACCCGCCAGAAGAATGCACTGACCAATGAATTAGGTCAAACAGTTCGAGACTGTGAGCGTCTGCGTGACTCGTTGGCCCGGATATCAAATGAAAAGGAAGATTTGGTCAAGGAGAAGAGTGATCTAAGCAATCAGGTACGGGAACTGGAGAAAGAGATTTGTCAATTGTCGGACACACTGACCGCAACCAAGAAAGATCATCAGAATTTGGAAGCGGAATACTACCAAATGAAACAACAAGTGGCCCAATTGGAGACACATCAAGATCTCCTAGAAAATGAGAATCAAGAATTGGGCGTCAAGCGCGAGAATCTGATGGGTACGTCCGATTTGTGATTTGCAACCTCGGTCTCGTGCACTGCACAACCCCCAATATTTATTGGATATTTTTTCCCCGTATTCATGGGTTTCATCTCTCAGCTGGGAAAAGAATTTCATGAGTTGCCGATAGCTATTTAGATGGTTAATGTGATTATTAGGATCATGCGTTTTGCCTCACATCTGTAAATGCAAATCTATCCTTGTTTAGTCGACTTTAAAATTCACTTGATAAACCATTACTCAAGAATCCTACCGATCTTTGACAACGTTTGGTTCACTGTATTATTCTTCTTTGTTCACTTCGTCGAGTCATTGATAACACAGTTAATAAGATTTAAATTTTAGCGAAAAGGGTTCACAATTATTATGGAGAATAACTGATCGAAAAATACTGAATAGCTACCATGAATATGAAGACTATGGACGGAATGAATAAGGTAGCTGAAAGGGAGCTGCTGTTTGCGTCATTCATCTGTCCTATTGGTTCTGATCGAAATTCGGCCCCGTTCAGGTAATTGCACGAACACACTCCTATCACTCAAATGGGCTCAATGAGTTTGATCACAGAAAATCAGAACCGGATCAACTTCAACGCTAGAACATTTGTTCACATTTTAATAACACAAATGCAGCCTGAAGTACCGGCTATCCATGAAAGCTTATAGCTGACTAGAAACTTCATTCTTCAACTCAGTTCTTTTATCAATTGCTTCAGCGATGAAACGCACGGGAATCAGACCACCTATCCTTGTTCATGCATGCATAAAACTAACGAGACAAACAGGAAGGAGTAGAAAAGACAATCATGATGTGGACCAGTTGTTGTGATGTATTCTTGTTAGGCAAAAGCTCCATAAATGCAAATCCTATTATGGCTTATAAACGCAGAGAAACGGCCTACAGTCTCGTTTTGGAACAAACACCATCGAATAGCTAAAGAGGTAACGGAGCTCAAAGCCAATTTCAGACAGGAGAAGACAATAGCGGTGGATATTTTTGGAAAATCCCGTTGATCATGGATGAATCGGTGATTCAAAATATCTTCGCTCTAACTTCTACCATATCCCATACTGGCTAGCCCCCTCCTACACGCATCACCGCGTGTCGAGTAGAGAGTAGTTCGATTTTGTTGCACTGTTGAGTACCATTGCCTTCCTGAGACCTTTTTGGCACAGTCACGCTTGTTATTCGTAGGGTTTTATTTGCGGTTTTGTTTACCTTGAAAGTCATTTGCCATGAGTCTTAAAACGAGATGCTCCTACAGAGTGTATAAACCTTCTAATCATCCTGTTCATTTCCATGGCACAGGATGACTGTCAATAATTTTCATGTTGTATAGCGCACTGATAGCCAGCTGTATGCGTTTAGCTCAGGATAATGTGTTGACCTATTCCGAGCAGATTTGTGTGTTGCATTATGTATGGCGCTCGAAGCAAACGAGATGTGATCATCCACCGCAGCACAAATACTGGAACCAGTTAAAACATCGCCTTCAAAACCGAAGACACCATCGTGCGTTGAATTCAGACTTTTGCCTGCTTCAACTAAGGGAATACCAAGAAATAGGGAACGAATAAGGATTTGTGGATTTACCCTTGAGTAGATTAATAAGTTTTAAGGATCCAAAAAAAAATAATTTGCACCTGGATTGATCACATGTCAAGTTGATTACTGTGAAATCTGTTTCGTTTTAAGTTCTCAAATTTCCATTTGCTGTTTCACCCACTCTTTTCAAACGAAGGTGTTCATTACGAGAACCAAGTTCATTCATTTGGGAATTTTATAGAAGCAAATGATAAATAAAAGTGAGAACAAACAGCAATTTGCTTTGTGAGGCAGTAAAATCATTCCGCATCAGGATACTACAGTAGCTTTGGATTTCGACATGTCAAATTAGCCTAACTGATCCTGTTATTCACATAAACACCCTTTTCCTTCATTATCTTTCCACATTTTTATGTTCCGCATCCCCAATCAAGCTGAATTCAAACGCGTCAAGGCTGATCTTCAACAAGAAATAGAACGCATTTGTCAGGCAAGGGATCAAGCTGCACAACAATGTCAACAGCGCGAAATGGAACTGCAAAAAGCGTTGCAAACCGTGAAAGAATGCGGCGAGCAGGAAGTGAACACTGTTCGACACCAGCTGGTTGAGACCAGACAAAATGCGGACACGGAAATTCGGGAACTAATCAAGACACACAAAGCAGCAATTGCGGAACTGAATGCACAGATGGATAAAGTGAAGGAAGCTCACAATGCTGAAGTGAGTTGACTTGATCAGGATGGGTGGAATATTTCGATTTTATTCGTTTAACATGTTAGTCACCAAAGTTGCGTATCACAGAGCCATTAGCAAGTGACAGAAATATTCTGTCGCGGCCGAGGGCCGAAACAGATGGCGGAAATTTTATATTACTTCAAAATGAAATGAGCTGACGTGTTTTATCCTAAATCTCGGATGCATTCGAGTTAAGACCATTTGTATCGGCGCAAATATTTCCGTGAAAGGCTTCAAAAATTCGGTTGTATTCTCCATTTTACATTGTAATATACTATGCTATTTTTGACATATTTTTCCTGTCTTTCTCCTAATGTTCATCCAAATGGGTAACCGAAAGATAGCAACCAAAATCGGTGCACGATAGTGCATGGTTAATGGTTGTACAAACTGAACTGAACTGAACTTTTTGATCATCTCGGTGAAGAAATCAACAGGGTAGGCAAAACGGTGAGCCAGTTGCGCTGGAGTGGAATGCGATCAAACATGATTGTATGAGAATGGTGATCTAATGCCACTGTTTACAACACATCACAAACACATAGTGTACTGAATCATCGATCAGATTTGTCCCAGGAAATCCAGGCAAAATGTCAGACGCCATGACTGTGTCTGGTGGACATAATTCAACCTCGAAGCGTTTTCTGACAATCATTGGCTTGCTTGTAACTACAGCTTTCGCAAACAAAACCTGACCGGTCGTCAGTTTTGTTGTGCAAAGCACGAGTATTACAATCCCTGTTTAAAAAATCTGAGGCTATCAACCCCTGAAGAACCACAACATCCATTTGATTCCTGTTAAAGTGCGGCATAAACATATATGTTTATACAGAAAATAATTTGAGGAGTATACTCCCGGATACTTGACCGAGAAGAGTGACTTTTGAAGAATAATTCATTTGGGAAAAAATTTAAATAACCACGGGGATCCTTGGTTAGATTGACAGAATCTCACACGAAAAAAGCAGAAACTATTGATAATCATGAAATCGCCTCGACCGCAGAGGAGTGTTTTATGTACTACGTTCCACTCATTTATCATTATATTGAATAGAGATAAAACACTAAAAAATAATAATGAAACCATAATCTGGCCTGAAAACAGTGTTATCTGTAACACGCGATGATTGCACCATGCAACATATTCTGGCTACTACTATCCTGTCTACTACCAAACCGCTAAAAAAATTGTTTTTCACTTTTTATGAGAGTTTTGGTCTCCAAACGTAAGCACGGTAAATCGGTTAGGGTTGTCATCACTGTGACTCTGAGGTTTTGTTCGGAACCCTCCACTGCACTTCATCTGTCCCACTTCTGTAATCCTCAAGCACCTTTGCATTAACTAAAACACCCTTCTCAAAAATTAACTGGATCCTGATATACTCAGCATACAAAAGGATGTGAAAATTCGTTAATATGCCCTAGCGTAATTAAACATCTGTTTTCGGTGAATGCATTCTCAGAGGTCGTACAAACATACTTCTTTGAAACGAAATTCAGTTTAGTTCAGTTTTTTTACAACCATTGAACTGAATGATGTTTTTCTTGTGTTTTTCTAGGTTCAAAAGCATTCCAAATGGATGCGATGCTTGGATCGTGTATTAACAATCAACTATGTACAGCTCATGTAGGTCTAATGACAAAGTAGTTATCTCACCGTATCGACGAACATCCTAATCCGCGCACACGTGATAGGTTGGAGCTGTGTTGAGCTCATATTTGATGGGGTCACGGCACTCAATTGACATGCAATTGTAGTTCACAATCGCGTATGGATTCCCTCCACGACCCACTGAGGCTTTTTGGCCTTCGGCGACCGGACGGGAGATAACCATGTCTCTTGAAGCCTGAACTACCGGCACAACGAAAGTTTATTCAAGCATCCAATCTTTCCTGGCCGAAGGAAGACGAAATCGCTTGTGCATACAACCATGACATAACAAAGTTAATTTCGATTGCGTAACTCAAGCATCGCATTCAGTTGGACTGATTCGGAACCCATTACAACACACTCGAATAATCCTCCTTTCTGTCTGACGTTACTGAATTTTTTTCCATAAATTTTGATTGTATAAGCCTGAGAGTGAGTTCACCGAGAACGTCGGTTCCTAATCAATGAGCATTGCCCGTAATTCATCATTAATGACACAAATTTTATGGTGAGTAATACAAACGCTTTTGGTTATCACTGTTAGTTATCAGGCATGTTTTTCAAAAACTATTCTTTCAAATATATTCGAGCCTTATATTATCAATACCGTAGTTAGACCATGCGAGTTCAGCCGTATGCTACTGCTACTGAATTTCCATGGTTTTACTATGTAACCGGTATAGTGAGTTTCGGAACTCAGCTGATCCGTGCAATCACTCGATTATTTGTGATTTTCTCTTCCACAAAAAAACGAAAGATTATGGCATTCCAACGGGAACGAGATGAAGCGGTCCTGGCCACGGAAGCCGAAAGACAAGCCATTTTGTCCGCGGCCGAACAGGACCGCGCCGTACTGAACGAGCGGGCTGCACAGGCTCAGCAACAAATCAAGGCGTTGGAAACCGATTTGGAAAGAGTAAAACGTGAAGCGCAGGCACGTCACGAGAGAGATAGCACGGTACAGAATGAACTGACACAGGAATTGAAAGATTTTCGCAAACACTACGAGGATACCTGGTAAGATGTTCGTTCGATCAAACCGGGATAGCTCGTTTATGGTAAATTGTCGAAATGTATCCGAGCAATGCCACGTTTTACGATTAGTCTCATACTTGAGGTTATTCACCGATTCGGCACTAATTCGGTTCAAGTGAGAACTTTTAGGCAGAGGAAAATGCAAGTGCTATCCGCAATCCGCTCAAAATGTTCAAACACTAGATTTCAGCTAGAGATGACTAACAAGTTTCCTTATTCTGATAGTACTGTTAGAATCTGGATAAGAACAATCTGAAGGACAAGGTGTCCAGGAAATACCCAGAGCCGCTCAGTGCCCAAATTATGATAAGATTTCAAACAAAACAACACAGTGGTGAACAAGCTCGTTTTCAGAGATTTGTATTCATGCCAATACATCTCAAAATATATATCACTATTTGGGAATAAAATTGTCATGGGAAAATAAAATAAAACAAAATCACAGATTACTAGAAACGATTTCATTGTGAGCTCGGATATCGGGTTCACCACGATCACATGTTTTTTCGTCCACTCATCCGATCATCAAGATTACTCGTGATGCGGTTTATGTGGGGTGGATCAGGGATGCTTTAGCGCTGGCACAAAGTGTTTTTGGCACACAGAGTCTGGTTGTGCAGAGGAAGGCCCACCGCTTCTGCTATGGCCGGCATCCGACAGCAAACCTGCCTCGATAATCGCCCAAGCACTTTGTACAGCAACCAAAACCGGCATACGAAAGTGCTCGGTTGATGGTTGTAAAAACTGACTGAAACTGAAACAGGGGTCGGAAAGCCTCGGAATCGTTCACAGTGGGATTTGTTTCAGCTGGGTGTGAAACCACTGCACTGGGGAGTAACTTAATCGTTCCGGTGTTCAGTCACACAGGGTGATCTTCACCAATATGTTCGGACAATCGCCTCACCGTGCGGCCTATGTTAGTTGTTCCACAGAAACAGGTAAAGGAGTATACACAGAATGAGATCGCAGAGTAGTAAACTTTGTCCTTCAGTCGCAAACACAATTGGCTTGGACGTGTACAACACACAAAGTTTGGATGCATAGAAAGTCTTATAAATTGCGTCGGATAATCCATCTTCTTTGTATGATTCCGGCTGATGTGTCCCCTTTGAACGGCGAAGAAATGTACACGGTTTTTTCTTAACTTCAGTGTTTTGTACAGAGTTTTCCGTGCACTGAATCATCTAGTTGACCAAACGCTCCGGATACCCGTTACGTGAAAAGATTGATTTTACAGTACGGAGCTCATCTTCTAGCGTGTCCTCACTGCAAGTCTTTCTCGCCATGTCCGCTAGACAAAGAAGTAGTGATATATATTGAGATGCATTGGCATGAATACGAATCTCTGAAAACGAGCTCTTTCGCCACCCTGTTGTTTTTGCTTGAACTATGATAAGATTCTTGAAAGGAACACCGGTTAATGAAATAAAAATCTCCACTGGTTTTATTTTCGTCCATTTTTCTTTTAAAGTATTAAAATATGAAAATTGGAGCCACATAAAAGACTTTTATGACAGTTAAGAGGCAGGGAGGACGGCTACTTCTATCGTGGTTAATACGAATTTATTTCTTCATATGTTACCCTGCATAACACGCATCGATTTCACAAAGATTTCACCAAAGGCAACTCATTCTATGCACGAATTGATCTTTGTTACGCAGCAATATGCATGAGCAAAACACAAAAGAACTACAGAACAAATTGGCAGAAGTCGTGAATCAGCGGGACGAGGTAATCAAAGAACTGGAGGAGTTACAAGTGCAACTAAAATTATTGGATGAGGCACGGGAAGGTGTGCAACACTCTCTCACAGAGACAACACGCCGTCTGCGAGACAGTGATGAGGCCAGGGAAACCTTAAGAAAAGAGATAATTGATCTTCGCCGTGTGGTCTCTGAGATCCAACGAGAACGTGACACTTTTGCCGAGTCCAAGGAAAATTTGACAAAACGAGTACGTGATTTGGAGACAGAAAAGGTGGAACAAGCTCGTCAGTTGGCCGAAGAGAAACAGACAGTAGCCAGTAAGTCTGTTACCGATTATAGTCATTCGTACGTGAGCATTTGACAAGTAGTCCCAAACTATATACGTCACAAAATGAGCTATTGATAAAGATGTTACATACAGACCTGAAATATTTTTCTGTCAAAATTCAGACCGTAAGCGGTATAAGAACCACAAACGATTTCGTTGAAAGTGCTCTCCATTTATACACCGTTAGAATGATTAGTTTGTCCAGTATTATTGAACGGCATAAATATAAGTTAAATTTTTCAGATTTTTGTATTACTTTTCCCGTTGATCTCTACGACAATTAGCGTCAGTAACCCCACTGTAGCCTACGGAAATTCCATTTGTCTTTGTATTGCATGGTAATCCTTTGATTGGCCGCTTCCTCGTTTCTGAAACAAATGTCGAAAGAATCATTCATTTGACTCAAGAGAAAAAGAGGAACTCACGAATGTTTTAAAAGGAGGGTCTCGTATTACCCAAACAAAATCCAAACAAATATATACGGAGATTTATTTAGGACATAAGGGATTCAACATTTTGACTGGAAAATGTTTCAGAAACCAACCACCGATTTTGCAATGTTCGTCATTCGTTTGTTATGTGTATTCAGTACTCCTGCCATGGCATTTCAATATTGATACTCAAGATTCAAATTCGTAAACTGAAATAAGCTGTGATGTGAAGTCCTCTGAGGTGCGATAGATCTATCCAATGAGTGTAGAAAAAACAGTGGTACTTGTGCATCTACTCATCCTCCTTGCAACCTTAGTCTATAGAAATTCTCGGTTTTCATCGTCACACTGATTTCAAAATTCCAATATTTCTTTTACCGCTTCATCCAAATAACAAGCTGCAAGACAGCAACCAAAGCAGCAGCACTAAATTGCTTGATTAAAGCTTTTCAAACTGAAACTGAATAAAGCGTTATCTTGTAAGCAGTGTAACGACTATTTCTCCTTAGGCTGTCTCAAAATGAATCCTGAGATGTTAAGGATTTTTCGATAATATATACGGAGATCATTATACCATGATTAGTTTAGCACAGTTTGACGTCAGACCCCTCCAGCGGTAACTGAGGTTGATGTGGTCAGTTTGGGTTCATCGCTGTGAAGAGGTTAGCGGTTTCCATGTAAGGCGGTGTCGGTTCCTGTGCGAGAAGTTAGTGCTTAATCAGAACAATCCGCGGTCCGCGCAGAGTTGAAGTAGGTGATCTCCGTTGTCCGTCCGGTTAGTTGGGATTGCATGTGGTCCTCCCAGAAGCCTGGCTGATTCTTCCTGTGATCCCACTTGAACATCGAAGGTTCCGGCGACTACTATGATGTCCTTTGATTGAACACTGAATTAATTGAGAAACATCGGTGTATAGTTTATCCTTAATTTCAGATGTACCGCAGTCGGTCGATTTATACAGGAATACGCCGAATAAGCACTGGCGCTGCGTTCTGTAGTTGTTGACCTGTAATGAACCATTAAGACGTACAGCCCAAGGCCGGCTGTTGGCCGGAACCCAGTTGAGAAGCGATCGCTCAGCCTTGGCATTTAGTACAATCTTGACACTAGCTGCAGTGCGGCCGTCGGATACCGAATTGCCTAACACACTAAAATTAAACTTTGAAGATAAGATTGGGTCAGGAGAACGCTGGGTAATAATTGAAGTAAGGTCTTCTATGCGTGTTTCAACGGCATAACATAAGCCTAAATTGAAAGTTTCAGGGGTTCTAACCAGGGCAGCTTGTTGACCGATCTGATAAGGTATGTGCACGCTAAAAGCGGTTAAGTGGAAATTAAAATCAGCTTCAACAATACTACACCTTCTGATCGGTTGATCTTACTGGTAAAACTCTGAGTGATATTCTATGGGTGAGGCAAAGAGAAGATTTCTTACAAAATTAGTAGTAGGATCCCAATCATAGCACTCTATTCACGCTGATGAATGNTGATGAATGTTCTCTACACCACCGAATAACAGCTTTACCTTTCTTGTTTGCATCACGTGAGAGGATTAACCAATATCCCCAGTTTTGTCGCTACTTTACTCATCAAGATGAATTTTGATCCGGAGTTTAGTTTTAATTTGGGTTTTATTAGGATGATAGTGATCGAGTGATTTAGGTATCTATCGCACTGATTCACCGAATTATTATACTTCTGTCTGTGTCCCAAGACAATGACAGCTGACCGGCTGCAGCTCAATGTATTCTTGAAAGTTGATTTAAAATTTTATTCACCTGAAAGAAGTGAAAATATGATGACCATTACCATTATCTTATCTGTGGTACACAACTCATACATGGCTCATATGTTGCTCAAATTCAGCCTTGGAAGAACAAAGGTGCACAGATCGGAAGGAACTCAGCGAACTTCGTAACTGTTTACGGGAGAGTGAGAAATCCCGACTGGACACACGACGTGATCTACAAGAATTGCGACGACAATTAAAAGAAGCTAATACCGAGAAGGAACGGCAAGCCAAAGACATTATTGAACTGCAATCTCGTTTATCCCGAGAGGAAGAGAAGAACGAAAGTTTACGTCAAGAAAGCTTCTCATTGAAGCAACGATTGAGTGAACTAGAATCTGCCAGGCAAGTGTGATCTACTGAAGGGAGGCGGGGGGGGGGAATCTTTAGGGTTTTACTAAATGCGATCAGTAATTTTGTTTGTCCATCATACACGCTGCCCTATTTCAGGTGCTCGCTCACATCGGTTTTGTTTGTATTATTTTTATTCCGCCTAGCCGAATGTAGCAGAATCGCATCACCAATCGGGGTTCCAGCCAAATAGTCAAACTGTGGAGAAAATAATTGCTTTAGACATAATGGACATATCGAACGCATCTTTTGACCTGGTTGATAGATCCAGACGAAATAAATGATGTACGCTTTATTCGGGTTGCTTCTAGACGTACCCATAGGCACTCTTAGGCTCAACTCTAGTTGACTTTGGTACCTACGCAATAATCAACTATTTTCACCTAACACCCTGCAATTATGTAAATTTTCATCTACAGTATTCTCATTTGGACATCCTGACCTTTCTATGTATTTTGAGAGTTAATTGAGAGCAGAACAAATTTGATGAGCAATATAAATCGTGCTTATGTTGTGATACCCATGTTATCCCAACAGATCAGAGAAGGTAAACTCTCAAGAAAAGATTCACTGATTCTCGTTGCACAGGTCAGTAAACTATGGAGAACAGGAGCTGGGTTTCACCATTAATTATGTACTTTCTTGTGGGGGCTTCGGTTGCTATCGTTTGACTAGCCGTCTGAATGAAGAAGAGGACAGATAGCAATACTGGAAGCAGTATTGGTTCTGAGATCGAGGCAGACCGAGGTTACGAAGGAATTTAGAACGTGAACGAACGTCAGTGTTTGCAACTCTAGGTCCTACCAGTCAGCATCTCTAACTGATCCCGATGCCCCCATCCAGGAAGCCTAGCGCATCCTCGATATCCGGGTCTCCTGATCAGGATTCTCGTACCCTCATATCCGGTGTTAGGTTGACCATTTATGATTTTATTTCACTTCTTACTTGCTTCGGCAATCATCGCACGTCACGGTATTCCACTTGACGATACATTGCGACAGAAATAATCTATGAAATCTGAATTACATTCTCGTCAGCGACGCGAAGAGGAGTAGAACGATCTTTTACGGCAACAAAGCTTCTTATGATCACTCTGTACCTGACCAAGGTGATACAGCGTCATTCCTTTGCTATGTAACCGGACGGTGAATTTGTGCTGGAAGTATAAACATTTTTTGCGATTGGGCTGCACTCATTTTCTTGAAGGAACACCATTTCGTTTTGTCTACATCGAACGTGGCGTGAAGTGCAATCTAGCGTGGAGTATTCGGATGAACTGAGTTTGATTTCACGTCTAACAAATCTAACGCATGCTTAATCCCATACTTACTGAATTTTGTTCCGTTGCAAAAAATTGATGTATTTCAATACTGTACATAATTAGGGCCACACTGAAGAAGAATCTTGCTAGTGCCGAACGAAGAATTTCCGATCTTCAAGAAACGTTGGCCAGTCGCGAACGTGAATTCAAACAAGCTATGGAACACGCCACATGTGAACATCGTCGTCTCACGGAAGCTAGAAACCAACTGCAAGCAGGCTTGGAGACAGCGAACACTGATTTGTCCGATATCCGTGCAGCTTTGAGCGGTTCCGAGAGCCGTGTGAATACGCTTGAATCACAACTGTGCCAGAATGAGGAAATCAGACGTGATTTGGAGCGTAAACTGGCATCTATTCACAGTTCTCTACGCCGACTGATCGGTTATCGTCAACCGTATCGCCAAATAGCTACACCTGTTTGTCCCAGACGGTCCACATCGCGCTCGCCTATTCGCTGTGCATTGAGATGTTCAAGTCCGAATCCCAGCCGGAATGATTCAATAGAGAGAGGTAAGTACTTTAATTCCGGATGTTATCAAAATCGCTTGTGTTCGCTGTAGGAGGAATTCATAAGACCAGTTCTGTAAACGCTCCCGAATGTTATCGGTGTGAAAACTAGTGCATGCATAAAGCATTACAAATGTGTACAAATCAGTAATCAATCGGCACTTGCCGAACTTACTGAATGAATAGACACATGGAACTGGTTGCTAGAAAAAGGAAACATACGCACGCTCAATATAATTTAATTCCTCATATGAATATTCAAGAAAATTCTCGGAACAGTCTCACGCGGTTTGAATAGGATTCAGGTTTCTGTCTTACGTGTCACTTATGATTTGTTCGCGGTAAAAAAAGAATTGAGGAGAGAGCTAGAGTTTAACTAAAAGACAACAAATTAGAACGGTTGTGTACACACCATGTTTGAGAAACAGTAATTAGTGCTCGAACCAAATCCACTGTTACTGTTCTCCTAAAATGCATTGGTCACTTCCGTATTGCAATGGTCCTCTCTGCATAATTAGGTTCCATGCATTTATTTAATTTATTTTGTGCAACGATCAGACTTCCGTTAATGTGTTACGATTTGTATTTCTGTGCTACTCAGTCGGTCGGCTAGTGAGGAAAAAAGTACAAGAAAATGGTTGAATACTGAAGAAATTAACGAGCTACTGATACTAGGTGGTGAACACATAGATGTTTGTCTGTTCTTCTAGCCTGTACTTGTAGCCCCAGTTTCAACTACGTGCCAGTGAGTTCAGTTTGCCCGAATGTCTGACAATCTTAGATTTTTCTACACCTCTTTTTTGGTTACTTTCAGATGGCTAATGATGTAGTACCGAGAAAGGCTTTTTTAATGTTCCCGAGTGCGAATGATCTATAAATATAGTATATTTGAACATATTCCTGTTATTGTACAGAAACTTAGCTCGAGAACAATGATGACCAGAGGCTAAAACTTGGACAAAAGATCACAATTCAGATATCATTCGTTGACATTCGTCGGGGAGAATGTTGCGGACAAACTCGATGTCTTACTGGTTTTGAGTGAAAGTATTAAATAATAAATAATAATAATAACATCGTTTCTGATCTCCGGACAGAATTGCTTATCCAGACCTGCTCTATCTGTGCAATGACCACTTTCACCCCAACTGACTTTGTAGACCCCGGTGCTGACCAGTCTCAAGCTAGTCGCGCGGAGAACATGGTAAGCGGAGCGGATCTAGATCCGGAATCTGTTCGTCAGGTGTTGCATGATTTTGTCCAACGTTTCTCCAGTGTACGACGTGACATGGAGGATGCCCAAGCCCAAGTCCATTCTCTACAGTCCCGATTGGACGAACAAACGGAACAAACGGAACAATGGGCTCGTCGATTGCATCAAGTGCAGCAAGCCCTCTGTGAAGCGGAAGCAGGCAAGTTCAGGGAATCGTGATCTGAATCCGAGTAGATCATTTTATTCACAATCTCTCACCCAAGAAGATGGTATTGTTGAGCGAACCGAGTGAAACAACCAACAAGCGGCGTTTATGAGCGTCTCGCGATTGATCAGCCACAACTGTGTAGTCATTTCCGTGAAAATTGGTTTCTATGGCTGGTTGTTTTTGAAAGAGTTGCTCGTGCGTTTTTCTTTAGTGTTTCATTTGTAAAATCTTTTTTCCTTTTGGGAGCGAAAACTTACTTTGCTGTCCATTTGTTTCTGAAATATTATTCGGTGCAGAGTATGTAAGCACTTATCAAAATTTTGAACAATACATCCAAATACATAGGTTGCGCACTGTATATTTATACCGTCATATCAATATCTCTGAGACCCCAACATAATAATATTATAAAAGGCTAGTTTTATCACCGGTCGCATATTATTGCTCGGACGGCTTTCAGTCCAGAGAGGTGGATTGTCACTTTTCTACTTCGAGCATGGAGGACATTGTTTCAGGTGGCATAATCCTCAAACCTAGCTCTGACAAGAAGTTTACCGTGAGTGATTTATTGTTAGGTCTTTTAGCAAAATGTGGGTTGTCCAAAAGTAGAAATTCGATCAGAAGGGTATTTTATTGTTTAATTTTATATTACTTGTACATCTGGGTACAAAAGGAGCATTTAAATTATTATACCACATAAAAAGGAGCACTTCCACCAAAACGTAATTGGTCATAGATGCAAACAGAATAATTTGAAATGAGCTCTATTCATTTACACGTTGCACGAATGCTTGACACGGAGCTGGACCATTTCACTGTTTTGCAGACAAGAAAGGAGTTGACGGCCGACTCACAAGCACACAGACGGCTCTTATGCTACAAGAAGAAAGTCTGCGTCAGAATGAACGTGATCGTAAACAAATGGCCGATAAGATCAGCATGCTGGAACGTCAATTGGCAGCCGCAGAATGCGATAAACGTGAAGAACAGGTAATTACTCATCCTTATTATTTTTTTCTTCGGTAAAGAGTGTTGTCTGTGAATAGCCTCTGTTTTTAGGTATCACCCACTTTGAAGAACTTCGATCAAAGTTCTTCATTTGAAGGAATATGGTGAAAAAGGCAACTGATTGCAGGCATTGCATTTGTTACTTTAGTAAAAGAGATAAATCAGTTTTGGTTGTTCACGATTAGCCACCAACATAAAATTCTGTTCAAAAGAAGACACAGTATGGTGTAAGCAAAACTTGATTATCAATCAATCAAATTATCAGTAACAAAAAACAGCGATTAAGGTCGTTATCATTGATTCGCAATCTTGCCAATGCATTACTTTATATATATATATCATTAATTAAAGAGAAAATTGCCATTATGGTATGCTGGTGGTGATTGTACCTTGGAAAGGGAGATGAGGTTTAAGATGATCACACTGTTATTTGATCATCGAGATTAATCGGGAAGTGGGTTGGACCAGGGGATACTCGACGCTATCAAACAAATGGATATTGGTCTGTCGAATAAAGTGTTAGCAGATAACCTAATCCCGGTGGAACTCTCAAATCATTTACGTTGTCAGACTTTTTAGAAATCTGATAATAATGTACACATCTATGTGGGCTACTTATGATCACTAGATCAGTTATCCTTGTTAATCTAATTTACGCCGCAACCCTCAGCTCCATCGACTTCTCACTGAGCCCAGAGAATGAGATAAAACGGTTTCTTTTCTAGCTCCTTCGAGCGATACACGTCAGCGGTGAGCTCTGTTTATTCGTGGATAACTTCCCTAATATGCGGAACAAAAGGAATGCCGTTTTTTCAGATTTCATTTTACTAATCATTCCGAATTTGTGCGACTCAAAGGAAGCCAAATATACCAGTATCTCCGTGGGATTATTACATATTATGGAGCGGTGTCTTAATAACCAATAACAACGTGGAAAGTAATCTCAGAGAAATTACATGATCCCGTAAAGTCAGGCTAAAAATTAGCACTGTTCCATTGGCAAAATGTGCCTCCAGTAAAATACTTTTCAATGATGATTATCCGATCGATTCCTGAATCTAGCTGTCTGGACAGCTTACAGTTATGGGTATCTGATAGCGACTAAAATATCATTATATCAGTAACTAGCACATTTTCATCCATCTTCAATTGATTCGGTAAATTTTGTTTCTGAAAAATTGATTATTTTACCATGCTATCTATCAGTCTACTTTCGTCAGCTTTTGATGAAAAAAAACAATTCCTTCTTGTCTATTTACTTCTAAGTCTCCAATGGTTCATAGAAATTTTCATTGCCGACTGACATTCCTGATCTCAAGGTGATTGAAAATCAGTTTTCTGTGCTCAAAAAATGAGGAGAATGCGTTATTGACTAAAATCATTTTGAAAGTCAAAGTCGGACAATACAGGAAAAGGCGTAATCATGCCATAAACCATAAGCATACAGAAATG
>UZAN01041018.1:0-19686 GCA_900618425.1 Echinostoma caproni
GGGACAGTCGCTGTGTACTGGGGGTGAGGAGGAGAATGAAGACTAGGTAAAGCAATAACCAACGCAGCAAATGGGTCTGATGTGTGTGTGTGTGTGTGTGTGTGTGTGAGTCAAGATACCCGTGATTTACTTGTTCTCGCATCCACCATCCCCCAAACACTCGCTCACCATCATTTCGGTTTACTCTGACCCGATAGACGTATGCATTCTGCTGATAAACGGGGACAAACTTGTTTCGCGAGCTAATCCCGTGCATTTTTTGTTTTCTAGAGGGATTTCACTGTTGATTGGCATTTTGGTTATGCGTGGTTGATTTCACGTGACAAAGGACATTAAGATACCCATTCTCTCTCTCTGGCTCACAGAAAGGGAGAATGTGTATTTCTAGTTGGCGGACAATAGGAAGCATAGTTAATCTCCATGGGACATGGAATTAGTGTTTTCTGACTTACAGTGTAATGCACAATGAATCAGTATGAAGTGAAATTAGTCAAACATGAAGAAATCAACTTCAACACTGGAAATATCGAAAACAAAAATTGTGATGACAACGTGGTGTTCATATGGACAGTTTCCGTCATTACTCCAGGCTGAGACAGTGCTCATCATTCTATCTGACTGCATTCAAATGCCAATATTAAAATCTTTTCTGTGGTATCACAGTCAATCCAAATGAGTGAAGCATAAATGGGATACATCCCGCTAAGCCCATCTCACCAGTACTTGATTTCGTAAATATATATCAACATTGGGGTAAGAAAAGCGAAAAGTAACCCTTTCAGATGATAAAAGACTTGTGACCTCTAATCAGAGCCTAGAAGAAAACGGCCATGTTGTTAATTGACCCCACAAAGCATTTGAAACCCTCTCCTGTTTGTCTCACAGTAAACGAAATCCTAAAGATTAAGAGCGTACAAATGTAGCTACACCAGTTGCTTGAAAACTTTAGAAGGTGTTTGGGACTCTCGAATATCTTTCGCGTTTCAAAACGAACACTCAAACATCTACTCTACTTGGGTCACCTCGAAAGGATCAGTATTTCGTCTGGTTGGTTGAGTTCATCAATTATGAAATCGAATAAAGAGTACATGTATGTCACGGGTCACTACTTTCGAAGACGGCTGGTAACCATTTGCTTGCATTCGATAAAAAGAAACAGAAGTTGTTAACGTATATATAAACTGTTTGGAATGTCAAATTGCATCTTGATGATCATTGTGGTCCACTCCATGCTAAAACGACTGGTCCAAGTGCTCAAAAATAAAGGGAGGAACACATGATGTTGACAAGATGAAAGTAAAATACCCGTATCATGCTTATAAAACAGTTTTATGAATAAATTCATAGAAATTTGTTTTATTGAGATTTTGTTTATACCAACAGACTAACAGGAGCAACAACAAAATTGGATAGAATTATAGGTATGTTGCAGCTGATGTAGGATATCAGTACATTCCTTCCCGTGACCGAAGCTGAAAACACTAGTTGGTGAGAGGAATAAATCTGAAGAAAATCAGAATGTCTCACGAGTTCGATCATTACCAGTAATTAACAGACACACTGATGAAAGCCTCTGTTTTTTTATTGCTGTTGCAAATCGTCGGCACAAGTGTTTATATATTTCTGACATTTTAGTGCGGAACTTGAGTGCACTTTAGCAACATTACTCTCGTAGATTCTGCTGTAGCTGGAATCTTCATTTCCAGGATTTAAATGCACCCAATTTTGGCGAATGCACCCCACAGCTTTTGTTTAGTCCCTGAGTAAAATTACATGAAAATTTTGGCTGACATCTGTTATTTTCCATCTACAGAAACCTAAGGTGCATTGTTTCCCGTAGAGGTAAAAACTCATGACGAAATCATAAACTCAATATATCCAGGTGAATGGATTCTTGCATGATTCATCACCAGAAACCAAACAGACTGGCGCATTCGAAATAGCACGTACAGATGTGATGTTAAAGCCAAATACTGAATCGTCCAGTTGTTCATGCCAAAACAACCTATCATTGTTCTCTGGGTGCCCCACACATAGGAGTTACCTATTTTGATTTCACACGTTACGCAGCTGACAATTTCCTCTACCAGATGCCGTAACACATTTCGACGATAGGTTTACTGGTTTTGACCATGCGTTTGCTCTCAACCCCACAAAATGGTTGAGAATTAGTAAGTTCTCAAGAGGATGATGAACGTTCAACGGTTTACAAATCATGAACTAGATCACTATGCAAAATAAAACTTAACGGAGTTCAAAATTGAATTAACGCAATCTAAAAACCCAAAAAATGTCTACTAGTTGGCTGTCAATCAAATGCAAAAAATTCACATGGGTGTCCAGATTAAAGACTCACCTTTCTCTTCTTGAAAGGCAAAATATTATTTCTCGAGAGTGTGATCCACTTGAAGTGACTCAGTAGAATTTAGAGGAAACATAAAAACGGTTGGAAGCATAGTTTCCCCGTAACGAATTTGAATAAAGAAGCCAAAAACACAGGTTCGCACAAAGTATCCTGGATCATTTCGCTGCATCTGTACACGTGCATACTGCAGTCTATGTAATCATTAATATATGGTCAGTAAATAACAGAATCATAGGCGGAGAAAGATTGCGGTCAAAATTACNCCAAACACATTTGTTACCAAGGTTGCGCCAGAGTGATAAGCCATTCACGCTGTTTACATAGTTTGGGATGGTAATTTTGAATGGATAGTGCCTCGGTGTATTTCAGAACCTTGGTGTTCTTTGTGTTGCAGAGGATTCTGAACGCGTCGCGCAGGATAACACAGTGTTTCATTTCTACCAGGTGTTGTGTAATCGACGAACTGAGTTTCCTACGAGTCATTGGTGACCTCATACTTTCGAAGTTCCCACTCATTGTTTTCTGNTCTGAAACCAGACCGGGATGTGCTCGGTTACTCGATAACCATGTGTCTTTCCGGTACACAGATCTTCTGATTGGTCCATCGGTTCGACGTGAAACTTCCACATCCAAAAGGCGATGCTGCCTTGCGTTTCAGTGTAGCGTGTCAACGTTATGTTCGGGTGGAGATTATTCAAGCGGTCAAATAATCTCTCCTCGTCTTCCTTTACATCAAAAATGACAAATATATCATCAACGTACCGGCAGTATAGATCCAGCTTTTTAATTTCGTCCCTCAATTGGTGTCATAGATATCCGACGAAAATATCCGCAAGAATGGGCCCCAAAGGACTTCCCATAGCCACTCCATCTATCTGGTGATAGCGTTCACCTAAGAAGGAGAAATTCACATTATGGGTACACAACAACAAAAGCCTTTTCAGTTCATCTGCTGGTAGTCCAACGTGAATGTTCTTTTCTTCCATAGTTTGACGAATGATCGCGATGGTCTCCAATAGTTGGACGTTGGTGAACAGTGCATTTACATCCATAGTTACCATATGCTTGTTTCGAATGTTTCTGTCTTCCAATAATGTGCACCGTTGAAAAGTGTCTTTCACATTGAAGTGGGAATGAAGTCTCGCACCGGTTTTAGAGTTTCTGCTAACCACTTGGCTGATTTATGTTGTGGCGAGTTGCACATTGACATAATGGGTCGCAGTGAAATGCCTTCTTTGTGTAGTTTGGGCAAACCGTAAATCTGTAGCGTTTGACTCCCTCTCGGTCGTAATTGTTTCACCGTGGATTTCCGAATCAGTCCCACTTGCATCAAAGTTTTCGGCTCGATACTGATTTTCTTCTCCAGTTCTTGCGGATCATCCATTGTCCTATCCACTCTGAATTCTCTTTCGTCATTCCAAATAGAGAGCATTTTTTCCTTATCACAAACCTTATCCATCACAACAACACCGAATCCTTTATCTGGACGTAGAACAGCCACCTTCCCATTCGATATTAGTTCCTTCAGAGCCCTCGAGTGGGCTTTAGTTAGTAGTGTACTTTGCCACATTGATTTCGTTCGGTATTGATGTTCTATATCCCCCAATTTTGCTTTGAACAAACCAAGGGTATCTTCATTTAGCAGTTGCAGGGTTGAGAAATTGTAGAAAAAGGCTTCCATTTTCGCTTGAGAATCTATACGGTTAGACTTCCGTGGTGGAACACAGTAGTTGAGCCCACATGATAACGATTCAAGTTGTAAACGACTGAGCTTACATGAAGACATGTCTAACACAAATTTGCTCAAGTCTTTGGGGAACGATGATACCATTAGTTCGTGGTTCAGTGAATTTGCCAGTGACTTCAGTTCAAAGGAACGCAATCTTTCTCCGCCAATGATTCTGCTATTTACTGACCATATATGATTGATCACATAGACTGCAGTATGCACGTGTACAGATGAAGCGAAATGATCCAGGATACATTATGCAAACCTGTGTTTTTGGCTTCTTTATTCATAAAAGAGGTTGTTGCCAATATATTTTGACGAATTTTCATGAACCATAACATTAGTCTGGTTTGTTAAGAAGGAGTTCTACAGTTTATTCAGTTAGGTGATTGTTTGTCGTTGAGACGTGGATTGTAAAGGATAAATGTACGAGATTGACTTCCGGTGATAGAGTGACCCGCAGGATACTAAGCCTGAATACAAGGTGTGAGAATACAAGACGGGGAGATTTACGTTTACTAATGGTGTAACCTATCTTGTATGTGATGAGCCAATTGTAAAACACCTCAAATAGGGGACCACCTGCATGGAAACACAGTCAATCTGACAGGGCCCAGGCTAAATTGCCATAGAGCTTTTTCGCGGCAATCGGAAGGAGAAGTAGGTGTGCACATGATGTGAGAAAAATTTAACGGGTACAAACAACCAATCTGCGCCATGCGGTAGCCGGCTTTTGCCACAAGAAGTCACGCAAACAGACTGCCTCACTAGTCATACGAGAGCATGAGTCGGCCGGCTGACGAAGACTGCTGGCGTGCAAATCCAGCGGTTATCAACATTTCCCGGTGAAGATAATCATGCGATTATTCTTATAAGGGTCATGGCATGAATAACGGACCTGGGTTATGTCAGAACCCGAGGAAGAACTAAATGAGGCTAATTATTTACAAGATAGGCGGGAAGTCATGCAAGTAGGCCATGTGTCACGCCCGAGGTGGATGGAACGGTGTGCGTAGCAGGGTCAACCACAGTGGAATCACGGAGCAAGGGACTAAAATGGTGAATGAGTGGATTCGGGAACAGGAGTGTACGGTGCTGAATTTCAACCGAAAACTGCAGATCTTTACATCCATGAAAAACCAGTAACCTTACTTATTTGAATAGTTCGGGGCTGTATACTATTCGGGGAAATTGCTACCTATAGACGAGGTATTCGGGAATGTACATAGGCCGAAAATTATTGCTATCTTTGTTATTTCCTACAGAGACAGTGTACTTAATACAGAGAGTTAAAGTTTTAGATACATGAGGAAAACATTGGTGGTTGCCCCATTATTTCTTTTTTCCAGAAAAAGCGTTTTGTTATTGAGGTTTCTGAGGACCAAATGATAATATACGTTTTTAACACACTCAACCACATTCGACCATATCAAACCACGTAGATGTTAACGAATTTTGATCTCTTTTCGAATTATACTTCTTACACGTTTTGATATTCCATTGTTATCGAATTGACTTTTGCGGGCTAGAACATTTTGAATTCAGTCATTAATAGTTACAATGCAATGAGGAAATTGAAAATTACAAAGATATGCTTATGCTTATGCTTATCTGTGAGCAACGGAATCACGTATCGTCTCTCGTTTTCCAAGTTTAAACAACCATTTCTTTATCGAAAGTGAATTCGAATGATTGATGGATACTTAATGTGGAAAATAACAGTTGACTTTGTTTGCGAGATAAAGTTTAGTGATATTTCTTGTTGATGTCAAAAAATACCGGAGAAATCATTGCACTCTTACATTCACCAACATATATGGCCAATTTGTAGTGTGAGGGACGGGGGACCAATTATGACTTAAGATGTTTCTCATCACTTTATTGATGAGATAAATATATAACCGGGTAGATCTGTTCTGATGATTAGGTCAAATCAACCCGAATATGACATTGAATAATCAGATAGTTGACCAACTCATCGTCGTTCTACACAGAGATTCTTTCCTCAAAATAAATGGTGCAATCGAGAGATCTAACTATACAGTAAACTGTTTTCAGTCTTCTTTCTCGGAATTGCAATTTTTTGTTTGAACATAATTCCAGTAGGCATAATGGCGCTGGTCTAGATTCTGATCGAAGATAGGCACCTTACGTTCAGTACCGTAGTGAAAACATTCGAAATCCGTCTCCTCCTACACGGGAACTAAAGCAGTTTAGAACGGCACAGACACTCATTTCCAAGCTTTTTCTCTAATGCTGCATTGTCCTTCCGTAATTTTTCGTTGCCTTCTAAAACAAGAACATTAGGTTCTCTCCCTGGCCTGGCTTATCACATCTCTCTAAATTGACACTTTATATATTTATCTCTTTATTTAATAAAATATTTTAAATTAGTAATTTTTTATTTTGTAATGGTCGTTCCCAAGATACTCTGATATCTCGCTCATTCATTAGACAATGATATATCCCATTGTCGTTTATTCACGCATTCAAAATTGCAGCATCTTTTCTCGTGAGTAAACTTGCACAAGAAATCCACTCCAGCCTATGTGGGTTGAGTTCTGAGGGGCACAAGTAGTCTACAAACCAAATTAGTCCCCCAAATAAATGTTTTTCTTTCCTCTCTCGTCCACTTCTGATATTGATGGTAACTAATTTTCGTTACCTAATATTCTCACAATTTGATAGCATATTCGAAGTTAATTTCTTCAACCTGCTGTTCTGAACCTACCAAAGAGCATCAATATCGTTACTAATATACGTTTAATGAAGCAACGTGTGCTTCATTGTCTATCTCTTACAACCGAAGTATTTCTACAAGGAGTCGGTGAGCTATTGCATACTCGGGTAATTTTTTCGTGTATAAAACAGAACGCTTATAAATTAATGAATCGGTTGATATGTCTGATCGTCATCCAATGTGAGGTACAAACCAGAAGCTTCACACGGGGACATCCTATTGTATTATATTATTTGTGCAACTAATGGGGCTAACCAATGCACCATCGAACACCTTGCACAGTCGTCATTCCAGACTTGAAAATACACTTGTAATAACGAATACCTTCTAAAATGCCGGAGGGACCATCCGGTCTGATGTCGGGGAGTTTTGTAGCAAATTTCACAGTTTGTTGTTTATTTACATTTGCTAAAGTGATGGGGTCAAATGGTTTTCCAGAATATTCAGGAGTCTATGTACTTTCTATTGCACTGATTTGGTGAAATCAATTTGATGAACAGGTTTCAGATAGTATTACTCACATTTACTTCCGACGCATGTCTCAGATAAGGGTACCATTTGTATGATTGATCATGTCCATTCATAAACGATGATATATGGTTTAGTTTGCACGTTCTTGGATATCATTTATGAAATCAACCCAATTGGATTCGTAGGCTATTCTTAGTTTTCAACATTCTTGAACGTGATGCAATTGTCTTATTTTTACCTCACTTCCTCTCTGAGCGTGTGTGAACGAAACATCTGGGTTCGTTTGCGTGTGTGCGTATGCGATTGCATGTTAGCTTTTTCTCACAACGGGATCGTGCCTCATGAGTGTGTGAAATTGATGGAATTGTTCCATTTGTGTCATTTGGTGAAGTAGCGCGTTATGTGCAAAGAAATTCGAGTAGGTGTTTCGTCTATATACGGAGTATAATTAGCCTTGGGCATTTTTATGTCCCTGACTTGGCCTTGAGGTGAAAGTAGGTTTACATGTGTGTATATGTTGATGTTTCGCCCCATCTATCTCACATATGAAACAAATAAACTTTACCGCTGACACCAAACTGCAAAAATCAAGTAGTCCTCCTGTTCAAATGTCAACATTTAAAATATAATTCTTTCGGTCAAAGTGTTTCAACTTCATTTTGGTTTTCTGCACCGTGCATATCTTAAATATTACAACAATGAATAAATGCCTGCCACTAAATCCCACGTTGGACCTGCATAACAGTTGGAACTCGCACTTGTCAACGTTTGGCCAACCAAATTCATTTCGTACTGATTGGTTTCTTTCTTGTCTGTCTTCTTGCACCACAGTAAACATGAGCGGTTGTTTTCACTCATACAAAAATTCGGTATTTAGAACAACTGGAACCGACAATGAAAACCTCAAGTTCACACGCAGTCGACTGATGTGCTTCGCGAATTGCTGTGAATCATGAGAACTGAAGTTTCTCTTCAGCTAAACCCGAATGCTGCATGGTCAACAAAAAATACTTTGACAACAAACTGGTGTCTTTCCTCTTGTTTGTCCCCCGTCTAGCTCGTTTCTGTGGACCCAAAACCGTAATGAAACGCAACCAAGTTTAACTGAGACCATTTATTCACTTTGCATCTGCTGATTCCAGAAACGACCAGTTTTCTGGAAGACGGGCTATTTTGGTTTGTTGGTAAACTGCTTGCGCAAATGAAGGCACGCAAAAATATGAATATATGACGATCACACAGAAATTCATCTCTTATTTTATTTGGTAACGTGCAAACCGTCAACGGTAACACGGCTAATCTCACCAACAGACGGAGACCAAAGATTCAGTGAGAATCTACCGAATGTTGGTGTGCAGAATGCACCGATAGAAATTGTGATTGTGACTATTCGAAAGTAAAGAGTAAAACTGAAATGGTTAAAATTTACGTTGGGTTGAGCTGAAATATTATATATATATAACACTTTCATCCACTGCATTCAACGATAAGTAGCCAGTTCCCAAATCCCCCATGCTCCAATCGATCGTGCAGGCTGATATATTCGATTAGAGGAACTTTAATTAATCCAATTAAGTAACTACCTGTACTTTTCGCTGATGTCAAACACCAAAACTACATATTTAAATTAATGAATGTTATTGGACCTGGTGTGGAATTTGGTATCCGCTTGGGAAACAAACAATCCCTTGTTCAGGGACGAGGACAAGGAAGTGTAAAAAATACCGTTAAGATTATCACTTTGAAATGTCAATAACTTAGATGCAAATGTTTGGTCAAATAGGTTGATTTAGTTTTGCTTTTTGTCTTTCCTTTGAAATGGTTGTTCACATATGGCAGTTCTTTTAGTAAGATTTTATCTCTGCTATGTATCCCATGAGGAGCATAACGCAAAGGCATTAACTAGGCCGTCTTTATGATTACCTTATTGTGGCAGGACAGAGCATTTAAAATATAACTTGGTGGTTCTGCGGTTGTTTATCAAAAGACTATAGATGAGTGAGAAGAGTTAAACAGATGGATATTTCAAGAATCTACGTTTGCTGAAAACTGGTTCCGTGGGCCAGTAGTTGACAGGTTTTCATGAAAACCTGAAGATGAGAGAACTCTTGTCTCGGAGACAAACGACTTCAGAGGAGTGGTGGGATCGGCGGAATAATATGAATAGAACAAGGTGCATGCATAAAACGATCGATATAGATTGCATAGCCATGGGTAGCTGTTTAACGAGTGGGTGTTAGCTACGGATAAGCACTCAAACAAATGTATCAGAGGTGTGGAATAGCTCTCACTCCAGTGATTATTTTGGGCTTGTGCGTGAGAAGTTAGTAGTAGGTGAAAACCCGTTTTGCGCGTTAATTGAAAGGAATCCCCTCGAATTAAAAATGATATGTTACTAACGTATCACCACTCCATGGGGTTTTCCTTTTTTCAAAATGTTATGTTACGGTATAGATACGAGAAAATTCTGTAAACCTTGGTAAATTGTAATTCTCTATTTGTCAAGCAAGGACAAGTCAAACCTTTGTGACTCCACCTAGAGTCCGTGATGTTTCCAACGAACTTCAAACTCAGTGTTCCATTTTAACCCTATACAAACGTGAATATTTATGCAAAATAGTTCCACATTAGGCGGTGGCAAATTGTTTAACTGATGTTAGTTTAGCCTCAGAGCAAAGCCCGCGTATTGATTAAACCAACGTTATATTGATTTATCCTTATTTTTTGATCGTCTGTTGAATCAATTCGAATGATTCAAGAACTGCTTTTTCGTTTCTCAAAATTTCGATGTGCATTTGGGGGCAAGCATAACAAAACCAACGGATATTCATATCAGACAACCAGCCACTCCTCATGATGATTCTGTCAATGCCAGTCAAGTAAGTTTTACTGATCGCCGTAATTTTCATATCTGACCGATTGTTTTCATGTGACTTTATTATGTGATTTTTTTAAACAGCTCGCCAGTAACTCAAACTAAACGTTAGCCAATATAATAGTTTCAAGTCAAAAACCGCTTTCATTCACCCCATGAGGGATAATTATTCAGCTGCAACGTAATCACTCTTCTGTAGTAGAAATGTGAAAGCGGGTATGACAAGCGTGATGAAAATCTTTATACCAAAATAATTAGAGAATTTAAGCACAGTTTGAGTTTAGGGATTTCAACGACAACATCAGTGGTGGTAATAAATCATGTAAGGTACGGTCTCGCAGAAGATATATCTGTTGCGGTGCGTGCTGCTATGTGCTTATATTTGGAGCGAGTGTTCAATGTAGAGGTACAATGGCCAAGATGTGAGTGAAGAGGGCGGGATAGGTATCCTAGTGGAAAGCCTTTGATAAGCATTAAAGTGCCGTGAAATTCAAACGGTACACTAGATTCACGAGACAGGCCACTGTATCGACATATGTGTTTGATGGATATATCTGAGTTTGATGTTGTTCATAAAAAGATGGTGAGGAATGCAAGAGTTGAACAAATGTATTAAGTGAGTTTGGAGGAGATAGTACTTTCAAACGGATAACGTAAAAGGTGAGTTTCCTGACTTCGTGAAATGTCTCGGCGACATGAGGAGACCGAGAGAGGATCACGGGAGGTGGAGAATCTAACGTATTTAGCGGATCACATCCTGGAAATTGGTTCTCCTTTGATAAAGACACATTGGCTAGAGTTCATTTTATCAAAGTACGTCACCTTTTAGAAAAGAAAATAATACATTCATGTACATGATGGGATTCGAATTCTAGAGCGGACGGTCTATTTGTGTGCTCTCGGTTTTTGTGCGTTTACTCCGCTAAAACGATTCCTACAGCATTGAGATTGAGCTCATCTTACGCTGTTTCACCAGTTCTATCTTCTGATATACATCTTTTAGATATAAATTCCTGGTTCCAAGCTATTTGGCCATATTTTCCATCTCAACGGAATTAACGAAAATATCTACGCACGCAAAAGTTTTTGTTTTTCTTCGCACCAGCACTATTGTGATACCATTGTGAAGATAAATTCCTACTCTACTCAACGAGTTGCTAATCAGCTCTCTGTGCACATTTGTAAGAGAGCTACGGGTCAATTTGTGGAAAATACTTGTGTCATTGTTATCCTCTCACGCACGTGTCTGTTTCTCCATCGCCAACCGCATCGATCGATACGCACCAGTTGACCCTTATCGTGTGTTCTAGCCAGCAGATCAGAATTTGACCTTTGTCGTTCGTCTACTGTCTCCCGGTTTATCTTGGGTCAAAATGGTCCGTGCTTGGGACTGACGCACCAAGTGCAATACAAGGATTAAGAGTGTGGTTTGTTGACGTGCAGAAAGGACGTCAAGTTGGGTATTGCCTGCAATCACTGTCTAAAGCACTTTCATCCGTCCTGCGCAAAACTGTCGATCAAACGAATAAAACAGATCACGATCCAGCCATATAGTTTGTGGTTTTTTAACGACGGATCAGAAAACCCGATATTGAAGTGTATGAAACATATGACAGAAAAGTTTGAAAAGCTACTATCGGCAGCGGAGCAAAAAGCAAAAGAACAAATCACTTTACTGGAAGAAAAGATAACTGCGTTTGAGCTCTCAGGTCAACCCTCCCAGTCCAGTTCACAGACCGACAAAAAGATCTCGTTATTTTCTAAAGAGCCCCACCTCAGCGTTGTCAATACTCAGTCTCCAACTTGACGGCGAAACAATGTCAGTACAGGATGATGCCAGAGATCAAGAGTCGGCACAAATCACTCAGCCTACAGCTCAGATTATTCAGGAGCACAACCTTGAAATGACAGTTATTTGCGCCAACGTGCCAGAGCCCACAACAATACACTGAGGGAGAAACAGGCAGAGGAGCTTGATCCCTGGGCTGATTTATGTAACCAAATGGGTATCGACGTTCACCCAGTTGGAATCATGCGGTTGTTTCGCCATCCATCGTCGCGGTATGCTAGGGAACCACGATTGACTCGCGTTACATCTGCAGACGAGAAGGACCTGGAAAAAGTTATTCTCTCTGGTTACCTTCCAAAGAATGATTCGTTTAGAACAAGAATAATTCTAGACAGGCCCTGGACGGAGCAAACACTGTCGCACTGACCCAACAAACGCACGGCAATCGGAGAACAAACGGGTTGTTCTAATTCATGGAGTCCCTTAACTGGACGATCCAGACGAATCTTTATGCCAACAAAACGACTACAAGGAATGGAGTTTCATTCGAGAACTACTTAATTGTACCCAGGTTCTTACTATGGTAATTAGTCGTCTACCCAGCTCACCGAACTACCACGGGAACGGCCCGAAGATAATGAAAGTGACCCTCGGAACGCCAGAAATGGCCAACTTCGTATTGCAGTCATGGAAGGATAATAGAAAAAGGGGTCCGCCGGAATTACGCGTAAGGCTACTACATAATACTGGATCCCAGCAAAGTCCGAAAACGACAACCGATACTAAAATGCCACCTTCATCGACTAGCGCTGTTTTTATCACTCCACGTTCACCAAGCAGCACCGACGAAGCCAATTCTACAAAAGCCATTGTTAGCCGACCCCAAGTTGGTCAGCAGAAACAACACTACATACCCAGATAGATTTCTTTGCTGAAGATATCTTTCATGTTTTTATACCAATGCACGAGGTTACCTTAGCAAATTCTCCGAGATGGAACTTAGTCGGAAAACTAATGGATTTGACATTGTTGCCGTTACTGAAAGCAGGCTGACCACCGACATTCTCGACTCGGAATTGCTTCTATCTGGAATATTGCTGCTCAGATGTGATCGACCTACACGAGGCGATGTAGTGCTGCTCTATCATCGAAACAATTTACAGTGTGAACAGCTTGATATTCCCGACGCAGCCCCCTATTCGTTATGGTGTTCAGTATGACTCTTCAAAAACGATAGGTGTCTAATCGATGTTGTTTACCGACCTCCCGCATCTTCACACTCAGCCGACGAGCTCTTGTTGCAAACCATGCGTTATCACCAAAGTTCACCCATACCCTCATAAAGGGTGACTTTAACTACGCCAGTCTCATAAGAACGAAGACTTCCCGCCTGCCATTCGAGAGACAATTATCTCAGTTGATTGGATTGCACCCACTGTACAAACACGTAACAGAACCCACCAGATTTGGAGCAGGTCATGAACCATCAGCAGTGGATTTAGTGCTGACTAAGAATGAGCTGATGGGGGAATCCGTCAACGTCACGTCTCCATTGGGACGTAGTAATCATGCCGTATTGATGTTTGATTATATAGGCTACGCCTCTATCAAAGAAAACCAAAAGAGCAGTACTCGTGCCATCATAGACTACAAAACCTGGCAATACTTAAGCAGTGGGTCCTCCCAGAAGATAATCCCGATCCTTTAGTGGCATGGAAGAGCTTCACTGATTATCTTACCGAAATTGTGACGGCTGCAACAAGTATAAAAACTTGTGCTAAATCTAAAACTCGTCATCCATTCACTCGAAACCAAACGAAGAAATGGATAGAGCAAAGGAACTTTTCCTGGCGGGAGTACAGAAGATGTCCATCTATCGAAACTTGGAATAATTATTCCTTACTGCGACATCAGTGTATCAAGTTTGTACGAGAGGACAAATTGATGGATCAAGAAACCCTGGCTCAAAAAATCATTTCTGATCCAAAATTGCTTTATAAGCATATCAATTCTACAAGGAAGAAGAAATGCGGAATGCCAGCATTGAGATTGTCTGGGTATGTTTCAACAACTACTCCAGAAGGAGCAGAGTTTCTCAAAAAAACAGTTCGCTGAGGTGTTTATTGCAACGACACACGAAGTATTACAGATTTCAAGCAAACTACTCTGTATACCGTATCCGTCACTGGATAACATTGCTTTTGACAATGAGAAAGTTAGAGCAAAACTACTAACTTTGCGTAAGAACCCATTCCCAGGCGCAAACAACATGCATCCACGGACTCTCATGTCGCTAGCGAATAATATTTCCGAACCTGTGCCTGTTCTTTACCAAAGGATGTTCGACGAGGTAGTAATTCTGCAATCCTGGAAAGAAAGGAGTGATTTCTCCCATATACAAAGGGGGATCTCGCAGTGATCCGGTTAACGACCGTTCTGTTACACTTCTTCCGATATTGTCGAAAGTTATGGGGGCTATTGTGGCAGATCTGTTGATAGAATATCTGGAGGAGCATGAGCTTTTGTTTCCAACCCAGTACGGATTTCGACACAAGTGTTCGTGCACCACAAATCTACTCCTTGCACGGGATGAGTGGAAAAAAATCCGTCGATGCAGGCCAGCCATTGGATACATTTTATTTGGACTTCTCCAAGGCATTTGATCGAGTAAACCACCAAATTCTGCTGCAAAAGGTCTACAACTACGGAGTAAAAGGTTTGNGTTTGGTTTTGGGCTGGATCAAGGAGTTTATTCGACGAAGAACCATGTCGGTTAGTTTTGGTGATTCATTATCAGAGCCTATCACTGCTAACCGGGGGGTTCCTCAAGGATCCATACTGGGACCTCGTCTCTTTCTTGCATTTATAAACGACCTGCCACATGTCCTTGGGCCTAATACACTGCTATTTGAGGACAACACTAAGATCTGGAGAACTGTAACACATCCTGAGGATCATATAGCACTCCAACAAACGATCGACGCAAACCACCGATGGTCAATCGCCAACGACATCGAGTTCAAAGTTTCCAAATGCAGAGTTATTTCCATGCGGCATAAGACTTGTGTCTCCTACGTTCTAGGGAACCAAATACTACCGCATGCCACTGATGAAAGGGATTTGGGAGTTATGGTACAGGAGGACGTAGGATGTTCCACGCACTGTGCCAGAGCATCTATGGCTCGAAAGCAAGTGGAACTACTCAGACGTGTTTTCGGGAAGTTCGAAAGAGCACTGTTCCCACGCTTGTTATCAGCGTTCGTTCGGCCACACACGGAGTAGGCCGTTTGAGTATGGAATCCATGGTTAAATGGCGGCAGGAAGGCTCTCGAAAGTTCGCCAAGGCTGGCGACAAAATTGGTGAAAGGTCTATATAACAAGACATACTCCGAAAGACTGCAAATATTGGGACTCTACTCATCCCAATACCGCCAACTTCGAGGGGACCTAATATTGGCATATCTCACTGCATCAACCCAACCACCCTTGCCGTTCTCTGCTGACTTTATCTCATAATGACCACCTCGGGGGACATCCACTAAAGGTGAAGACCCAGAACAGCCACCTTGATTGCCAGCGTCTCTCGTTTGCCGTCAGAGTGTGCGGCGTATGGAGTTCACTCCCATCTAAGTTAGTGTGTGCTCCTACAGTTGAAGTATTTAAATCGCAACTTGATAAAGCAGTGGAACACTTAAAGTTTCAACATCCGTTAGTGATCACGCACATTATTATCATTGTTATTTTCGCTTTTTGAAGTTGTTCAAGAGATGCTGTAAAAATCCTACGGGGCATGATAAGCTTTAACTCTGTTAAATCGCCCATAATAAAACTTTGACTTTGACTTCATCATACTAAGGTTGCAGTGTGGATACCAGTCGGTAAGCAGTAAAACCTTATGCATAATTTGAAAAAAACACGGAGAAATTTGGAATTCACATTTTTAATGTGCAAACATTCATCAAAAAGAGGCTTGGAAGAACTATCGACCGAAAACAAGAACAGAGACAATAGTACCTTGAAGAACTCCCATAGTGAAGGGCAGGAATGAAGAGCTGTGAGCCTTGTATTCTATAAACCGGTGAGTAAAACACTCACCAGATAGACTGGTTCCTTGAAGCTCAAACTCCTTCCAGACAGAGAACAAAAATCATTTGCTCCATCGACACAATTGGATGTATCACTATAGTGAAAGGAACAGTCCAGTAGAAACCAGTCCATAATAGAATGCTGATTAATGCAGAGGTTGAGCGGGGCGGCAATAACATAGTAGAAGAACACAACTGGTGATAACAAAACAGGAACGTATGGTTTATTTGGATGCAAACTGCTGAACGCGCGAATACATATATGCAGCGTTTAATCATCATAGTTCTGTTTTTATAGCTTTTGAAATATCTCGCATCAAAGAGTGTGGTTTATTTTTAACAATAAATATTTTCCTAGTTAGTTGTTTTGGTGTAGAATAGAAAAAACGCTCTGATCGCAGGTACGAAATTTCTCATGGGCAGCACAAATTTTAGCAGTTGATAAAAGCTTTGCTGAACACTGGGCAGGACCATGTTTTGCAAGCAACTTCTAATCTTCATCGCGCTAAACATCCAATGGTTAGAACTCACTGAGCAAACGGTGGTCCGTATTAGTAATCGCAGGATTTCATCTCTGCCAATGCGTTTTTGGTTTATCATCCAATACACAGCAGAAGCCATCGCTATCCAGACATTTCACCGGATAAATGGGAAGCGGTTTGTTTGGGTAACAGAGAGCCATAGCCTCAGATGCCCTGAGCAAATAGAACAGCCCCAAAGACGGATAAATGTTTCCTCATGCAATCTACAATAACACCAACTCTTGGTAAAGCGTATTCACTATTTTGTGTATCATTACAATGGGGGTGAAAAAATGGAAAATTTGTAGTGCTCATCGGCCCATTCGGTTTTGCCACTTTGGGATTTATCTTTTAGTAAAAACACGTTCTACTAAAGAGTAGGGTTTCAGTACATCTATTAAAGAACATTGAATGTGTTATAACGCTTTGATTCGCTTTGTTTTCCTTTTAATTAATTATAGCCGCGAATAATATGGTTCGTCTCATTTGGTGCCGTTCAGCAAATTCGGGGATTTTTGTGATCATTTGATCAGGACACAAGTCTAGTTTTCTGACTCTTGGTTTAACCTTATGCCACAGTAGTCAGCACCCCTCTTGACGCTTCTCCGGTCGGATGCACAAGTTCCATTTCATAAATGTCCAAAACGTGTGCCAACGTTCTGAAGCGGAACGGCCAATGTCCGCCATACTAACTTGCTTCAACTAAATTAGGCCCCATGGGGTTACAATACTTCTGTCGCCGTTTTGTGTTTTTCTTTCACATTTTCAATTCCACTTCCTTTTTCTACTAAACGCTAAACATTAGAAAGTTGTTCATCCGACCGTATTAGTAATAATCCAAAGTGGGTAACTTTCCCCCAGCCAGAGAGAAGTTTTGGGGGGTTAGGCGAGTGACAGTGGGGGTAGGGGCTGACAGGAACCTTTAATCGCGGACCGCATGCGAAACCACCAATACAATTATGCTGAAACAAATTATTCCGTGTACGGTGAACGCTATGCAGGTGGTATCAGCACACCGTAAATGTTAGATTTCTGTATTGTGAAATCAGCCCCACTAGTTAGTAATCTTTTTATTATGAAATCCGTTTCGTTATAAATAACCAGTCCCACTACTGATCGCGAAGGAATATGATGACGAAAAATGGTATAGAACTGAATAACTTTCAAACGCTAATTCGAATATTCTGTCAAGATAAACGAATTATTTTTTCATCAACTGAGGATTCCAAAAAATATGTTGTGTGAACTGTGCGACTGCGTAAACGGGAACCATCAAAACGCATCTTCGAAACTGCCAGACTGCTCAGCAAATTATCCATTGGAAGCGACCAGTGGGCAACTTGTAACCGCATTTCCTTGCTAATAGGGAAATATACTGAAAAGCATGCGTGATTACTAAAGTGATATCATTGTAAAAACATGCAATCGTCACTGACAGAACGGTATGCATCTGGCAGTGTACTGAAGATTTGAGAGCTTTCATTCACCCGGATTTTGCACACAGGTTATGTACGCTGTTTGTAGAAATCCGGGGCACATCAGTGTGCTCCGCATCGCAAATCGAGTTTGGATTATTAGAGAAAATCAATAAAAGTTATTCTGGAATACTCGCTTCTGAACCATGTAGATTGGCAATGAAGACGGTATTATCAGGAACTGGATTCTACATCTTCATTTCCACTTCGCTAAAACCAGTCAGACAATTAGTTTGTAAAGAGTTCAAAGAAAGACTGGGTAATGGTAATTCCGAATTTATTGCGGATTATGCCATTTCTTAATGTGATGAAGAGACGAGAATTACCAGCCTGTCTCCTAACATGTACTTTTGACAATGAGTCTGATTTCGGTTGAAAACATTAACAATTTCTCTAAACCACTCCATCTTACGTTAATTTAATTTGCAAAATAAGTGATTATTCTGTTTTGAACGCAGCCTCGTTGAATCTCGTGTTAGCGGGCATCCAGTTGATTTTCATTAAACCGATACATTTCAGTGAAGAGTTGAGAATAATCATGCGAAGGTAACTCAAAAACAATGATGAATGGTTGACCACATATGACTGTTCATGTGGGGCGGCATTCGTCGTGCGGCAAATGCCGATAATTTATTGTCTGTAAAGCGTGAGATCAGAAATCCGCCGACACTACAACACCTTCCCGCCTATCAGTTTTTCACCAAACGACTCTTTATTTCTCCTGATTCATGCTTTGGTTATCACATTTATCGTTAATATGATTTAGTATTGCACAAGGTTTAACGTGTTCCAGTAGTTTTCATTATGGTTTAATATTTAGAAGCATACGCCTCCATTTCTTCGTTTCCTCATAAGAGTGAAGACGGAAATTTCTACATGAAGTAGTAAGGTGATGAATAAATTCTATTAAGAATCTGTTATTCTATTAAGATACCTGCTGCAACTTCACACTCTGAGACGGCTTGCAAGAAGGTATCTCCAAACTAGAGAGAATAAGAGCGTCTTGCTCCAAAATAAAATATAAACTAAACAACCAAATACACAAAGGGCAAAAGGAAATCCAGACAGCCTTCAAGCGAATATCCACTGCGGCACGTTTTCATTTTAAACTTTATAAAAATAAGTGCTGCCAGATCTTAAACCCAGCAATACACTCAGTCATCTATTAACTATCGTTTATCGGTTGTTCTGCAGATTACGTGACAAGATTTGACAAACTGCCTTCTGCCGGGTACTTGGACGTAGTGGTGGTGCACTCGATAAAGAAACGCAAAATGAAGGTTCTATGGATTAATTAAACCTGGAGTCTTTCATTTTGAATCATGTCCTAACAAATACACATCATGTTGTACCATGTCTACTGTATGGGTTTTGCTGTTGAGTAATCTGCGTCTTGAGCTTCTAGCAATCAGAGCGGATGGACCAATTGATTTCTGACTCAATTTTATGGCAACAAAAGTGTCGGATGCTGTGGGACAAATTATTACACTGAATTTGCATGCGTCGACGCAAAATCAACAACAATCACAACAACAAAAATTATCGCGCACAAATAGCAGATAGTTTCGCGTTATAGCAAATAACTAGCTTGAAAGGGGAATAAACATCTCACCTTACTTATCTTTTACTGGTTGAA
>UZAN01041018.1:28044-65367 GCA_900618425.1 Echinostoma caproni
AAAACTAATGGTTCTGCAACTTATTTTATCTCAAAACGTTTTGCACACGCCTATTTATTTTGGGTCTTTCAGTTCCAAGGCCGTAGATCACATTAGAATAATCAAACTGAGGGATAAAAACACAAGTGAAGGAGTAATATCGAATTGATGGTAATTAGACAAAATAAGTTATATTATTTTTTTAAATATCGGTATTCGCCCAATTACATTGCAAATTTGAAGCAAATTGTCCAAGCTGTACCCAAAAGTAATTTTGTGTAGGAAATATGGGATATGGGTATACATTTAATTTATACACATGGTTTTCATTTGGTTTTTCATTTTGGAACGGGGTTAAAAGCCATGTTCGGCTTAACTTGAGCGGTTGGGTTTCCATCCTTCCGCCGAATAGCCTAATCTAAAACTGTAAAACATGAATGATCATCTGAAATCCAGTGGTACTATATTCTCAAGTAATCGGATAAAAGGGTGGTTGAATGCGGCATCCATGTTAGTTGTGAAAAATGAATTCTGTCATTTATTCCAGCATTCGATCAGATATTCGATTATTTCCAACTAACTTGTCTGAGTTTTATTGCATATCCCTGTAAAGATTAGTGCGCTCCAGAAGTACACAGAACACTCGTGGAACATAAAATCGGTAATTATGAAATTTCTGGTTTGAGTGCGATTTTCGCGCACCCAACATTCAGCGCAAAACCCTATAAGCTGACCTAAAGTAGTTAGTTATCATTCGTTAATCCACATACAATCGATAATTTAAAACTAAATTTATCGAACTATCAGTTGAACGCACCGTCGTACTTCGAAGTCCGTTCGTGATCATGCTTCTGTTTGTCATGCTACATGTTGAAGGAAATCTAATTTTTGGTTTTGAAGGCTATATATCGAATGATGCGAGCTGAATGGTGGAGGAAAATTGATTTCCGAACCCCGAGATGTTACCATTTCTTCGAAATATATACTTCCTATTTCACCAAATCAGTGCTTTCACCGAATACACCACCTGTCAATATGTCCTTGCTTCCATCATTGTTTCAGCGTTCAGTTAACGCAGGTGACTTTGGATTTGCGTTATTCAGTTGTTTGATTAGGTTTGTGAACCCCACGAGCATTATTTTCCTAATATAACAGTTTAGACCAGGCATATACTCATCATTTTTAGTACATACGCGCTTGTGTATTTCTTTCTAGACACAATGTAGTGACGAGAGAGAGGTACCAAAAACCATCAATGCACTATGTTAAATGACCAATAAATAAGACAATTTTCCTAAATAAATGTGCAATTTGAAACAACTGAGGCTCAATTATTGAAAACGTTAATGTATGAGATTCATCTGGGTGATTAAAGAATTATTCCTGATTGTGCTGATGAGTAAAACATGTGTTTTAGACGCCGAATCTTCATTGATTTTGTAATCACTTATGTACAAATGTGCATCAGTCTTTTACGTATTGTAACAGCCTGTGTATGTTTTTTTCATCGAGACAGTTTACTTCCTCGACTATGAATTATGATTAATGGCAAAGTCTTACTCTCTCTAGGGTGAGTAAATCAAAGATTCCAATGAATTTAACCCAGTTTATTATCGTTTTTTGGCGTTCTTGTCGTAAAAATTGCAAAAGGATGATTTACATTCAACCAAATAATATGCTAAGGAACGTTAACCGTTCAATAAGTTTGTCCATAAATGCTATACATGTTCATTGTAGCATTGTGGCATCATAAAAATCAACTTTTCACTTTTTATTTGAAAAATTAATATTATCCAAAGGGACTATCACATAAAATGAAATCAATGCAAATGGAATTTAGAGTCAAAGAAGTTGGCATCGGTGGATCGCTCAGTATTCCACTGTCTTTTAACTTCAAAACAATCTGGTCACTTCAAAAAACAAATGTTAGTAAACGATCTGAAGCAAACATGTTGTCTAAACTGTGAGCAAACGAGATAGCGTAGTATTTGAATACAGAAGCTATTCATCAGAGGCGCGGGATGTCTTGTCTTTGTCGAATACAGTTGTGTTAGTTTGTGTCCTTTGTTCTTTTATTTCGACTTGAATATACGCCGTATGCTTTTGTGATTTCAACCGCTGCCTTCAATCGTAATATTAATATGTCCTGGCCCCCAAATCAAGTGACAGTTATGATGGTTTTCCCAGTCGCGTGAAAGTCCTAAATGGATGCATAGAGGAGGGGGATTCTGAGTGATCAGGCAGAATAGATGTCATAGAAACTGGACATTATGCACAGTAATCAATTCCGTTCAGAGCCTGCGTGCGTGTTTGCTTAATTTCTGTTGTCTGGCCCAATCCCATTTGCAAAAGGATGCGATGTGAATTGGGTAACTACGCAAAGGGTGATAATAAAGGGTGGTGATAAAATACTTACCTGCATTCAGGAGTACGGTTCGAATTGTGTTCAATTGAGTTAAATGCTGGGGTCTAGTGCTACGATAAGCCAGAAGCGATGCCCGCAACAAGCTCGCAAAATTATTTCGTAGGGTATGGTTTAGATTGAAACAATGAAATGAGGTGTGATCATGTGCAGAGTAGTCAAGTCTGTATTGTAATTTTTAGGCACCTATTCGATAGCCCACTCGATCAATGCATTCAAATATCTGATGGTGTACAATCAGCTTGAAGTAGGTGTTTAGTACTTCCTGGTTTCTCGGTTTACGCCTTGGTTCCTGTGCACACAATGCAAGTTACCAAACTTACCAAACAAAAAGAAAACATTATAAGTCGTTGAATAAAACAAAAGCATCCAGAACACCGAATGGATTTTATTTTTTGAAATTTTAGTGAGAAGTTAACTTCCAAAGCGAATCTGAATGACCGTTTGTGGCATTTCATGGCAGTCAGCTATCTGTTATGTTTATTATGATCCGGTATTGGGTGAACGTGTGTGCAATGAGTGATTGGTGTCTTGGAAGTATCAATAAAAGAGTCTCCGAATTTTTTTAGAATTATCTGTTGCACTCAGATATTTCATGACTGCGAATTTCGCATACTAGCATCGTTTCAAGCAGCTGGTCGATGGTTTTTGTGAGTTCGGGAGATACAAGTTTGACATATATGAGAAGTGGTTTGGATATAAGGTATGATTGAATTAGTAGAAGATGACCATGATATTGTGATAAAGTGGAGCAACATTTGATGTGACACAAACAATAACCAAACTGATTTGGGTTGATTGACCTTCAGACTCCCACCGCACGCACCATCCGCAGTTCAACCAGTCCACTGCAGACTCCGGTAGCTTCACATTGTATTTTTGCTCTTACTAGGATGATTAGTTAAGTTTTCCAAACAAGTGTATCCATAGTAAAATCGGTTACCTGGTATTTTACACAGGCACTTAAACAAGTACATAGTACTGTTCCTTAGAGAAGCTACCACAATTTTGGAAGCAACTTAAATAAATACATGTTGCCTAGAATCAAACCTTTTGTGGAATTTTAACTCCAATCTCCTGAAACTTCACCTACTTAAGGGTTAGTGAAAATCAATCTCTAGCAGACAGCTCACATTCAAGCTATTAAACCGATAGTAATGGATAAAAATAGTATTCATTTGCACGAGTTGATCCAAAACAATAACACAAACCTTGAGGAATTCTCTCTGACACACCATTGGGGGAGAGCATGAAGCATAGAGCTAATATGAGGAGCGCGTGGGAGGCAGAAAAAATAAAATGTCGTCCTCACCATGCAAAGCCATAGTTAAACGATTCATGGGAATCCGAAGGTTAACAGAATGATCGTAAAGAGTGGCACTTCATAAAGGATATACATTATCGTCACAATGTAATTACCATGTCAATCGCTTGGCTTTCATGGTCACCAAACTACCACGGTATCGGTCCAAGGATAATAAAGTTACTCTTGGTACTCCGGAAATGACCACTACGGTTCTGCAGTCATGGCAGTAAAGAAAGAAACGAAGTCCACCAGTGGTGTGCCTTGGACCACTGCTATGTCCTAGATCACCACACAGTCCACAGATGGGTGATATCATCAACACACCCCTTTTGGAAGACCAAAGCCCCAGAAGATCCCTAAAAAAAACCGTAGATAGTTAACCACTGCCGGCAAGTCTCACCCAATGGAATTTCTACTTCGCCAGTACCTGAACTATATCTCTATCCATGCACCAGGATTCCTTAGTGGATTTTCCGAACACATGTGGTCTTTTAAATATGACCAACACGATATAATTGCTGTTACCGAAAAGTAGCTATCAAATGAAATTATTGAAACCGAAGTCAGTACAGACATTTCCATCGCATTTGAATGCCTTTCTTCGTGAGGAATTAACGATCTCCAAAGAAGTAAAAACCCACACCCAAGACCATCAAGAGTGCCTGGCGCCTCTGAACAATCGAATGGGCTAATCAAACTTGATAATCAAACCCAATCTTCTCTACCAATATGTCTCTACTAATATACGATCGTCCGACGCGTGGGGATGTATTATTATACTTTCGTGACGATCTTCAGGAAGAGGTGATCAATCATGCGACTTCGGCTCCTGACGCAATTTAATGTAAGTTATTACGGTCCAAATACGATGAATTTTTCTTCTAGCTTCTAGCATATCCGTAGACAATCAACGAAACTTCTTTGAAAACTGTATCCTACATTCTTACATGAAGATTAAACCATGGTTTAATAATGGGTTATTTCAACTGTCCCAGTCTCAATAAATCAAAGACCATCGGTTCGTTAATGTAAGATCAGTTCAAATGGCTGGTTGATTCGGATACACCGTACAACAATGTGAAGGAGGCCACCAGATTTGAAAAACAGCGTTCAACATCAATAATGGATTGAGTGTTGATAAACGAACAACTAATGGTAGAATCTGTCAGTGTGACTCCCCCTCCCCTATGACGCAGCAATCGGGCATTATATACATGTTTGTTACACTTCCATTAAAGGACTTTTTACAGATAACACGCACAGATCAAACGATAAACAAGGTTGTGAAACTTAGCGCTCTCTACTCAGTAGGCTTCCTGTGACTAACAACCCAATCCGTTGGTCTTTGGCAGAAATGTATTGACAGCTCTATTAACCTACTGACATCAGTGACTAAGACAAGAGTAATCACCAAATTTAGCATCCGAAATTCACCTGTTCGAAGCCGCACAAGGAAATGAATTTCTCTGAGTAATTTATCCCGGTGATACTATAAACATCCTCCGGATGTCGTCACTTGGAATAGTTATCGTATGCTGTGGACCCAGTGCACCAGGCTGATTCGTGAGGATAAACTGATATACCACAAGGCGCTAGTACAGAGACTCATCTCTAACTCTAAACTGTTGCCTAAGCATTTCAACTTATTTGAGGAAGTTAAGTTTCGTATACCGGCATTGAGCTGCACTGGGAGAGTTGCAGTCACTAGAACGGGAGCAGCTGAATTGAAGAAAACTCAGTTTTCCAAAGGTTTTGCTACACTATGTGTTAAAGGTCCACATTTCTGTCATGGGTTGCATCATCTTTCATATTTTTCACTGACCAACGTAGCACTAACTGCTGAAAACGGTAGAGCAGAACTAATGGCTTTGTAAACAAATGCAACTCTATATTCGGATACTGTACACTCGAAGTCCCTTATAGTTTTCTCGAATTAGGTAACCCAACCTCTAGTCATTCCGTTCAAAAGGATGTTCAACCAAACAACACTCTCACAGTCGAGGAAATAACAAATTATTTCATCCATATGTGAAGGTGATTGTCGTGGTGACTCTGCTAACTATCGACCTGTAACCTCTCTTCCAGTGTTAAAGAAGTAGTCAATTGTGGAAGATTCCCTGATGGAACACTGAGAACGATACAACATTTTTTTGACAGCTCAACTTTTATTGAGGAGAAGCAGTCGTTTTCGATCAAATTGCTTTTTGTTTACAATGCACAGACCAGAACAGCCTTCGAAAGGGATATGGTGGATGTGAGAATTCGGATTCGGTAAACAGTCAAATTGTGTTGCAATTACACCATTCTAAATTTCGTGCCTGATTTGATTGGAGGATTCCACCAACAAAGTATCATATCAGTTTTGTTTGTGATTCCCTATCCGGTTCTATCAGAATTTCCCGCGATATTCTACAAGGGTCTGTATCTGGTTTCCGACTTTTCCTTCCTTCATGAATAATCTACCGAATGTGTCAGGGTCAAGAACAACACTGTTTGCAAAAGACACCAAATTCTGGGATACAGTAACAAAACTAAGTGGTTCGCCATCAACATCTATCAACATCAGAAACACTTAATTCAGCCTGTCGATGATCTATGGAGAACGAAATTGAATTAAACTCCACTCAAGCTTAGGTTTGATGGTTGCCCTTTGATCAAAAGATGCCGTAACGCCTGCAAAGACTTGCTACCAGAATGGTCAAGGGAATGAACTGCCTCACCTCTGTTGAGAAAAATTGGGTCAATAATCTGCTCACTTCCGCCGAATTCAAGGAGACTGGATTTTAGTGGCCGCTGCTCACGTTGTCGCCCGATATGCACCTTAGGGGAAATCATTTCAAGTTACTGATTCCAGAGTGTCGACCCGAATGCCGGCATCAACATGTTGCAGTCAGAGTATGCAGTACTTGGAACACCTTTCAATCCCTCGCTGTTCGTGCCCCAACTGTTGAATTTTTCGAATGGAAAGTTGATGGCAAATCTGGCAAATACCGCATTCCTACACAACTAAAACACGCACATTAGTTGAAGACTACATTGTGTGTTATCTCCTACCTGGAGCTGCAGGTGACATTCTTTCATGTTTTTTGTCGAGAAGGGATTCCACTATGCGGAATATGCTGTGAGGGTAAGAGGAGTTTGAGCTTATAATTAGTTCCCATAATCAAACTTTGACTTCGGCAAAACACTTGAATTGTTGAACCATCTACTAGTACAGTGGCTTCACAACTCCGTACAACAAATAACACTGTCAATGGGACCAGGAAATCATCCTACCCTGATCCGTTCTATGTCAGAGTTACTCCAGGCTACTGAGGCAGGGATTGCTACCATATGATAGTCACAACAGATATAGTCAGAATTCCTTTCTCCAACACTTTTATGAGTGCCAAAACAGTTTGTGTATGGGCGCTTAAACTCACTTGACCCACTCTTACCCATACTTCAGAGTGATAAATCTCAATCATCGATTGAGTAATTACGTAAGTGTGTGTGTGATTTGCGTTTATCTTGTATCCACTCTGAATAACATTTTCGTTATTCGCCTCGTATTAAACACATTTTTGCGACCTATTTTGACGTATTGACATACCGCCATATATATCATTCATTGAAAATCTTTTCTTTTTCATTTTACTTCCTTTTGATTGAATATACAAAGATACAATTATCAGGAAGGGGGAAGCGGCCAATCAGAGGGCTGCCATACAACACACAAATGGGGAAAGTCGCGGTGGTGGTGGGATTCGAACACTCGTCCTCCGGGGTGATAATTTAGTGACGTTACCACCGGGCCACCACCGCCTGTATTTCATATTCTGGCTTCACAAACCGTTTCGTATAACTTACTGATAGCAATGTGCACCAGTGAAACAAAATAAGGCCTGATTTGAAAAAAATGTAGTTACTTAGCTATTTCTATATTATTTCTGTACTTCGACGGGCGGATGTTTAAAAGCTGACCATACTCCGGTGGATCATTTTTCATCGTTTATGCTTAGCAAGGAATTTTATTGCTGGTTTAAGCATATCGCATCCCTTTCATAGTTGTATACGCACTGAAAAACTGACTTATTACTGTGCGCCATTCTTCATTCGTTCGACCGTCAAGTGAGAAATACAGAAAAACGTAGACCTCCAAGATACTCTGGTATCCGCAATAGGCAACGAACAAGTATGCAAGTTATTTATATGCTACACAACAACGTAGAAAATGTCCACACCTGTTATCCTCTTAGAAAATGAACCGGCTCTGTTACTGCAAAGGAAAAACTTCACGAAATTGATCAGGATGAATCTTAGCCATGCATCGCACCTAAGTCTACGACAATAAATATGGACGAATTCTCACATTACCAAATCATTAGTTGAAAATGATATCGTTAATATTATCCTCCATCATACTACAATTATAAACTATTATAAGCATCAGAATTGTACAAAAAATAAACATGCACCGGAATGCCGTGTTCAGTAAAACAAACAAGTCTCCTGACTGCCGCTTGATGTTCACTGATCCTTGTTGACAGCTTTGTTCCAGTTTGTGCTATATACTTTTTGGGGCAGATTTTGCAGTTTGTTTTGTAGATAACACTACTGTTATCCTTCTCCATTGTTTTCTCCTTCGGTTTTGACAGACGTTTTGCTAGACAGGCAGTTGATTTGTGAACGACTTGGATCCCGTATGATCTCAGCAGTCGTTTTGTCATTTCCGAAACGTCTTTGATGTATGGCCAGGTTGTTCTTATTCTCTATTCTCCGTCTGTTGTTTCTTCCTTTCTTTGAGTCGGGGTTCATTTGATGAAGTTGCGGGTGCAGCCACTGAAAGCAAATACACTGAGGAGGTATCTTTTTCTTTCTTCTTCAGTATATCGGTGCTGCAGTGCGTTTGGATTATTCCGAACAAGGTTCTAACACAGCATATTTTGTGGCTGTGTGAATGATTACTTTTGAAGTTCAGAATTTGGTCCGTGTGCGTTGCTTCACGGTAGACCACTGTCTGGTTGTCTGGTTTCACGAAATATACCAGATCGATCGACCAAGAACGGTTGAGTGATGGGACAATCACTCCTGAAAGCCTCCTCCAAGATGACAGTGTGACAGATAGTCTGCATGTGGAATGCACTTTACTCTCCGATGATGGATGTCATGGGAATAGGTAGACAAATCAACATTTTTGTTGGAATCTGACTTCAGTGTACTTTGCCAGTGAACGTCGGAGGTTACGAATGAACTGCCAGACTTCATGCTGAGTCGCAATGATGGAGCGAGTAAAAAAGATAACATGAGATATTGCGCATATGTGACAGCCCAATAGACAGTTAGAACCTCTTTTTGATTTCGTAAATACCCTTGTTCGGCAGCCATGAGCCTGCGAGAGATGCACAGCACCGGAAGACAATTCTGCTCCAACACAGCTCCAATTCCAACGGGTGATGCAACCACGATGACAGCGGAAGTTAATTGTGGGAGAAGTCACGTTACACAGCATTAGTGGACAGAACAAGCATCAACAGTCGCAAATCATGTTTTAGGATCAAATTTCACGAAAATGTTCCCTGTGATTATAAATTAAATATTTGTGTAACTTGAGTAGGAAATAAACAATAAACTTCCAATAGTATTGTGAAGGACCAAGAAGAAAACGTAGTACTTAGAAGATGGAGCACCGAATAATGAAGATCAATCAGGGTCAGGACCAAGTCCACTTTTATCAACCAAATGACGAAAACCACAGCATTTATTCGTTGAAAAAGTACACATATAGGAACAACACCTTTTAAGCAAAACACTTAAACATGAACTATATTATCGTCTTGCCAAGTTCACACGACTTGGAAACCGGAGATGATTCAATTAAGTGGCAACTGAAAAAATCCCCGAGGAAACAGTCCAGACGGTAGTCAGTTTTCTAAAGCGAGACAAAATATGTAATATCAGTAGTGTTCGTTCTCGCGAATTTTCATCCGGGGGGATAAAAAGAAACGCATTCTCTAAGTCTAGACTAGAGACAAACTTAGACGCACAAAGTTGACGAAGAATATCTTCTGGTTTGGTTGTAGAGAAACAAGAATGCTGAAACAGTATGCTCCCAGTAACACAATAATCTCCATGCCATTTAGGAGTATTTCCATTGTCTTTCAGTGAAGCAACAATTAGTTTGGCCCGAGTTGAAGAATTCACTTGGGTCAGTATCCTCTTGCTGGCTAAACTCTGTAACGGGTTCACGAATTCCAAGCGTAATAATGCGACTATTCACAAATACGTGAGAACCGGTTACTTCTAGACTCACTAGTGGGTTTTGACAGCATCTTTGGCATTTAAATATTCGAGTAACACATAACAAATATGTGGTTGATGCGAGTCGGACATAAATGAATATACCGAATGCATAGGGTTCACGCAATTCAAACCAGATATAGAAACATCAGGATGGATAACCAAAACCCGGCAGTCAAATGTTCGAGATTGATCGCATTTAAGAAGCAGTTCACGTGATCATAAAACTGGCGTAGAATGACCGATGATTCTCTTAACTTTAACTACTTGTAGGGGAAAGCACAGCTATGGTGTTTAATCAAACGAAATACCTTGGGATTATGAAATCAGCTAGTCACACCACTGGACTTGGACTCATTCCGAAGTTGAACATGTCGGTAACCACGGGTTGATGAACTCGAACTGCTTGGTGTTTTGTAATCCCTTTTTGAAGAACCGCACTCTCCCGAATGGTGGCTGCGTGAAATCACTGCCATTAAATAACGCACTGCGTTCATCACATACAATGCCACCGATTTCTTGGAATTTTTCACAAACTATATTCGTTTACTGAGATGTGCAATCTTTCGCGAGTTAGGGCTTTTACGAAAGTTAATAGCAATCATTAACAGTAAATAGTCCATTACGTAACTGGATTTGCAGTTGATCAACGAAATAACATCGCAATGCGGAGAATTAATTGATGTATGGGTTAACTTGCATCGCACCTTAGGGAAAAAAATTTGGCTCTCAGCAAACACGGAAGAGGCTGGACGTGAATGTTTTAACAATTGTCTCTTGAGGATTAGTGAAGTACCAGGAAACGCCAAATTCCTCATCAAGCCCTATTCATCCTCTCTAATGATCTGTAAAAATCAGCAGCTTTGCATTCCTCACAGCGTTCTACCTGTACGATACACCAAATCTTAAAGCGAACGCAAAGCTCCGTTCTCAGAATAAATACCGCTTGATCGAAACATTAAATGTTTACATTTCATCTTCCAGTACAACCTCTCATATACAAACATTAGCTGTTATATTTCTGTTGAGACTATTTAACTAAAGCATTTGTTTTCGTTTTTGACGATTTTAAGATGGTGGTGTTCATTTTGGAAGTGTATCTCACCGTAAAACTTTGGAAATTTCCCTACAATAATTATAATCTAGATTCACCTTAGACGGTGAATGTCTGAATTAGCCAAATCGGTTTTCCACAGGCACCAGGCACTGTTGATGATCTTGGACGTGGGTTTCACTCCTTGGGTGATCGTTAAATCCCCACCGGTTGAGTGTATTTAAATGCGATGGAAGTGTTTGTGACCGTGTAGCTCATGGGTGAAGGTTTGAAGGCCCAGCACAATTTGAGTGCCGACAGGGACAAAAGCTGACGAGCCCCAAACAGGACGAAACAACTGTCCAGTGCCCCTTGTCATCACCAAATATTTCCATCGCAATTGAGGTTTACTTCGTCCTGTTAGAATCATTCCATAGACCCGTGGAATTACCCATATATACTTCTTCAATTTTATCGTTACCAAATTTATTTAACTCGTGATAAATATTCTTCAATGATATTCACAACAACGTTACTCAACCATTACACACACATCTTACAAAATCTGTACACTTACATGGACATTTGTAAATATAAAATTGTCCTTGCACGGACTACTTGTTGTGTGCCAAATTTAGTAGGCAAATGAGCAAAACGTATGGAGCGGTAAGTTTATTGTAAACAGCAAATATGTAGCCGGTTCACAAGCCGCGGAACACGCAGGATAGATGAGTTTGTTAGAAGGCAGGCTGAGTCCGGCTCACACGTCTGGTACATGCAAATGCCGTCAAACCAGAATTCAAACAGTCAGTCAATCGATCAACCGATCGATCAATCAATCAATTTGACCACAAGCATGAACACAAATGAACACAAATCAGTCAGTTGTAAGTCATACTACTACTACCTGCCATTTGTCTACTATCCGACAGAAAGCAATATACAAATCCTTAGGTGAGTGATACCCATTTCCACATTTTCACACTATCGACCTTTATTGTACAACGCTCTACAGGACTTTCATTATGCTTTTGGCTGTACGAGATGATAAATCAACCTGGTGTGCACTGAGCAGTAAATTCATTCACTGAGATGGGTTAAGCGCTCGGTGACGTGATTTGACTCTTGTGTTCTACTATGTATGCATGACTTGTAAGCACCTATGCTCATTTTTAAGTTAAAATCACTCACTGTCAAAGAAGTTAAACGTGAGTTTCATGCTCATTATTTGGCACTCAATCCTCTGTAGTTTCTTATTTTCTATACCTAATTCCGCTGAATGAGGCGCAATTCGGTTAGTTTCTCCTGGACCTCACTCTGGAGAACGGGTACTCGAGTAAGATCAGAACTCAGGAGGGTCGATATAGCCGATGCGTGTACTAGCCCTTGTGATGTTTGAACACTGTTATACTAAACCTCGCAAACACCCATATGGCCGTCAACAAGCACATCAAACGGAAAGGCGGCTACAGGACTGATCGTCGCTGAACAGCGGTGCAATTGGTACTAGTCCTTTTGGCAATCCAGTATGTCGCACTGACCCTATTGATGTTGCCCAATTTGGGGAAATTTAGTCTGTTATTTTGCGTTATTTATAAAATATTCTGCATCAAGTGATTATTCACACCTATTTCAGTTTTTGACACACTGAACAGATTATGGAGGAAGTGACTAACGGTAGCATCAAAGATCAAATAAAGCATAGCCAATGGTGATCATCGGTCGGTCAGTATTATTTGTCAAAATAGATCATACAACGCTACATGCAAGAAAGTAATCTTAATTAGATCCTATTCTGATATTTAAATATAACGTGTGACTAAAAGTAACAAACTATTCATTCTCACACACTAATTACCTCAAATTGTTCCCAGTGAGGATTGCAGAGAATTATCAGCGTCAGGTAATAATAACTTGTTTATTAGCAAATATGTTTCGATTTAAAGAAAGATGGCAAACCGGATTACTCTTTGCATATATTACAATCACCTACCATAATCCAGGATAACTGACTCCCGATGGATTATTTGCATCATTTCTGCATTTAAGAAAATGATATGAAAATCAATAGCACTGAAAACTGACTGTAGTGAGCTCTCTTGCAAGCCCGTTCAAAATCAACGTCTCCAACCAGTTTGTATAAGATAAGCATTGTTCAAGCGGTGATGCTACGAACCATCTATTGGGCAATAAACTGTGTCTACTTGAGACCAGAAATACAAAAAGTGTATGTCTGTTTTATGATGGATTAGATAACTTCTAGCTGTGCTGATTTAAAAATACAAATTCCCTCAGTTAATCAGTGTATTATGCTCTCCCACCTATCCGGGTATTTGCGTGACTATTTTACTAACCGTAGGTAGTTCCTTGGTCCTAACTGTGAAATTTCTTCAACAGTTCCCGTCAACTTGGGTGGTCTCTAAAAGCTGTCCTTTCACATTATTTGGTTTTTGCATTGAAACCTTCCAATCTACCCGGTTGCGTTTACCATCGTGCAGTCCAACAGTGTAACAGCGCTTCCAATCTAATCTAACATAATAATATGTTTCGTCCGTTGAGGAACGGTTCAAAGCTATAAAATATCGCTCAATATTACAACATCTATGGAAATGCTGTTCACCATACGAGGTAACAATCACATTCACGGAAACAAATACGAACGATTCCCGTGTTTTCATCGTGAGCCGATCTCTAAACTACAAGCAGTGATACAAGTATCTAGGTGTAACTCCTTACTCAGTCCTAAAATGAACTCAACATGTCTGCGAAAAATTCGTCCAATTTAAAAAACTATACCTTTACGTCTCCTGATTACCTTCTTCACGTGATATATTTTATCTTCCTCATTTAGAGCATCAATCGATTTAGTCGCCATTTCCCGAGATCTGCTCTCGACGGAGTTTACCTAGCTTCAACGCCAGTTTCCGTTGGAAGTAGAATCTCTACTTCATTGCTGATCGAGTTACCGATTGAGCAAAATAATAATGTATGGAAGTTGGCGCCCCTCTACGTTTATCTTTCTTCCATCATCAACTCGTAATAAACTGCAACTACTTAGAACTCGCAAAATGGTGTATCGAACCTCAACGGTCCCCGACCGAGTCAGATTACTGGCTTACAAAGAGCAGCCGATTGATGGTGCGTTTACCCTATTCGATTAGTTTTGCCCCGGTAATGTCAGCCTATTTTTGGCACAAGCACATTTGCAATAGTATTCTCGATTCTAGATAGGAAAAGTGTGCACTTATCATACCATTTCGATCGATTCCTTTTTTGTTTGATAGAATGTACCAAAAACATTGACGAAAGCCGCTAACTAGTCGAGAGGAATTCGGCCCAATCGAATCAAATGATAAACACATAGTGTTGCATGTATGAACTGTCTTCGGAGCGATTGGTGAGACTGAGCCATAATCACTGTCTTGATTTGAATGGCGGAGATCTGAATAAGATCAGCAAGATAAGCAGATAAGATAAGCAATCAAACTATGAGTGTGATGTGATAACTTAACATATATGAACGTCATATGTGAAGGAGGAGCATGCAGATTGTTATTTAAGATCAGTCATACAGATTTGAAAATTGACAAGGGCGGGTAGTTAGCAACTTACTGTACTTTGGAGTATTTTGTTGACAGCTTGGATATATTTTCGCCTCAACTGGTTAATTTCATGATAAACACGTTAGTAACTGTACAAACAGACACCGGGAAGATGCAAGTGATTCGATTAGTCAGAAAGTAATTTAAACATTTAATCGGATTGATACAAATGCATTAATGACAGTGCTTCTTCAAGGTTATGCCACATTATAAACCAGACAAAAACACCGGTGTATACCGTAAATGAGAAAGATCGAGAAAACTGAAAGCCCAGGATTGAGTATACGTGCGTTATGCGTACAGAGGAAAAGAAGCAGAAGCAGCATCATAAAATCCACCGGGAAGGGGTAGGTTAACCAAACGTTTTCATGTGACAACAGTGCTTACAGGCCTCAAAAGTTTTGAAATATGAACATATATATGGATCTATTTAGTATGGATGTCATCAATTTAGCTAAGGCGCTAATATTGGGGTTATCTGAACCAACGGCGTTGGTAGTTTTGTTTAGCTTCAGGATTTGGAAAACTTATTTTACTGCATATAGTTTTTATTCAGAAAGATTAGGTTTAACAAATGCATAAGGGAGTGTCATCAGCCAATAAATGAGGCGGTAATTGTCTCTGTGCATAGCCATTTATGAGGACCTCAACTTATACCTATGTGGTACACAGTCACATTCAAAAATCACAACGTGTCAAACGTTTTTAAGAGAGGGACACCGTTCCTGAGGACCTGATTAGTGAAGATGTCATTTCACTTTTGTCGATGAGCACTTTGACTGCTAGGCAAAGAAGATTTATTATAAGATAATGTTTTCCCCCAAAAATATAGTGAGGATTAAATGGGAAAAATATGAAATAAAACCAAACGAAAAAAAATAGTATGCTTTTATTTGAGAAGAACTTTGTTTGCCAATTGTAAACTAGGCTGTAGGATTTTTTTGAGTGTACAAACATTTGTATTCTAATGCACTGTCTGATGAGTGTAGAGCAGTAATGAGATGTAAAAACAGAAGATCCCGGTTCAGCATGAAACCAATAATGATAGTTGCTTTCCATCGTCATACTGGAGAGATATTTAAAGCAATCTGACTGGAAAAGGTTGCTGGTGTGTTGATAACAGAATTTAAATCCACGGTAATTATATAACAACAACCACATTTTATGGGGACCAGAACAAGTATGACGCAGTCATTAATGTAGTGATATCACACTAAGAGGATAGTATGTGGTACCTACCCCTGTATCAAACAAATCTGGGACAAGATGGAGCAGATATAAAACCGGTGTAGTTTATCGAAAGAGTTAATACCGCTTCTTCTGAGCCTGTACGTGCAACCAAATTAGTTGGATGGAAGCAGTCTATATCAGTACATTTATCGTTTCCATTGTGGAGCATTCATGATGCGATGTTTCCCCAATGGATGCAAAGTTGAAATAAAAGCAAACGTACACAAATTTAGGAAAAAAAGCAATATAACTATTTAGAGTACGACTGGCAAGTGTAAGGTTAGTGTTTTGAACCAAACTAAGAAATGAAGAATGCGCTCTCCCCAATCCTCATTGCGTCTCAATCACTTTATTTTATATCGGTTACTGCATCGCTCCTCGACAGAATTAGTGTTTTGGAAACACAACCAGACAAAGATTTTGTTCACTAAACCTATCAAGCGACTCGTATAGGCGGGAAAATTAGACAGCCTCGTTACCTGTTCTGTGTTGTCATTTAATTCGATCAAGCGAGCAAACGGGTTAGAGTCCGGTTTTTAAGTAAGAAATCAGGGTTATTTTGTTATTCATCAGTATGCATTGCATTTTGAATCCTGATTGAGCGTTGTCGGTAGAAGACAACTTCTCGACAGCACCGTCGTATAATCAGGTTAGCTGTATTAAAAGGATGACAACAACACTGGTCTGATAACTCTTGCAGAAACTACAGAGGATGTGTCTGTTACCACGGTTATTTATTCTCATTACCACCAGGATGGTCATCAAAGTCTGTCCAGTTAAACAAGCAATTCCTCATGCATGTTTGTTTGCGGATTGTGATTGATCAGTTGCCTTGTCCCTGACGTAAGGCGCACATGGGTATCAAATATTAAAATTAGAAACTTTGGGAATCACACAACTTAACCGTATTAGTAGAAACTCTTTGGTGGACGTTTTCTAATTTATTTAATTATTTCCTCACTAACCTAAATATGTCTGATCGGAACGGGTCATCTCAGTAGTTCAGCTCCCGTAATAGCCCAGATTTCGCGTTGCTCACATTACGATGCGTACAACTCGGACACGGTTTCCGAAGAATGCAGTGGAAAATCCTTGCTCTTGCATTAGCAACACATAAGAACATTTTCTTGGCAATGCAGCTTTAGGGTATGTTGTATGACAGCAAAGCGCAGTGGAATCTGTTCAACGAGTCTGCGTTTCGTGACTTCTGCACTTGTATCAAACTCAGATGACATTTGCTTTGCACATTTTTGTGACCCTTTTCAGTGCGTCCGGTGTATAAACAGATTGCGGCTATAATGGTAAATAAGTACTTAAGATTGGTTGGATTTCGGGACCGCGTTGTGTCAAACGAGGTTTAACCACAAGATGTTCACCTGAATATCTGGATGTCACATTTATATTTGTCCAACTTGGGGACGTTTATGTGACTAAACTTCGTTGAAAAGGTACACCGGTCATTAAACCGAATAAAATAAACACATTCAGCTTGCATCCAACATGAATAATGTCATTAAAGTCTGTATGGTATTGTATAGAAATGAGTTGTGCCGGAAACTAAGCCTGTATTTCAGTCAAAACATCTATGCATCGTTACAGTGGGATAAAAAATGAATACAGTCAGATATTGCAATGATAAAACTTAAAAAAAGAGATCATCGTTGCGGGTTTGAAATTAGTTTACTTTGGATCTCTATGGTGTCAGTTAGAATACGAACCAGATGTGGTACTGTTGACATACGCTAAATGTCTACGCGAGAGGGTAGGCAGGGATAATAGGATCGGTTTGAAGCGTGAGAAGCGTATGCAGATAGGTTAGCGATTGTGCCGATGGTTTGGGTCGTTGAGTATCTTATGAGCGATATTCTCCCGAGAAGTTCAAATGAAAATCATAAAATTTGGTGGGTAGAATAGTAAAGGTAATAAGAGAAACACGGGTGGTAATTAGTAAGCCATGAAGAACAGTAATGAAGTCCTTTTTTAAATATTCCAGAAAAGATAAAGGGCGAAAAATATAGTATGAACGAAAAATGCGGTGATACACGAAAGAATATATTGTTGCATGCTTCACTCTAAATTTTCGTACCTTGCGTATCTGGAAGGACAGACGCACTCTACCAACACAAGCTAGTATGTGCAGGACCACCGTAGATTGCTCTCTATGGTTACTCCTAGGCAGCTGCTGATATCTATCTGTTCTGGTGATGGATACGAAATTAATGACTGAGGATTCCAAGGGGCATTCAAGTCTGAAAACACTAAAAACGTATTTGAACCATTTAAAGGCATTCAACTGGAGACTGGATTGGTTCAAGTATAAAACTGTCATAAAAAGATTCTATGTGAGATTGGTTTGAAATGACTTGGCATAAGGCCAAATCAGCAGCATATTTCCAGGTCTTGGTTGGCGAGATCGAGGGTAAGTCAATGATGAATGTTGAACATAAGTAGGAAGAGATTGCGGCACCCTAATGAGCTTCATAATTATTCACTGATGGTTTTGAAAAAAGTCGTTTGTTTTCGTTCTTTGAATCCCTCCTTTAAAAAAGTCTGTCAAACACGACAAGAAGGTGATGAAGCAACCGAATGACTACAACTTTCGAAAAGAGATCATGGAACGGAATCAAAAGAATAATCAAAGAAAATAAAATGAATACGTTTTTGGAAATCATCTGAAGATTTGCAAATAAAGGGCCTGAGGGAGGTAACAGCATCCAAATCAAACATATTTGCTTATGAGCAAACCGAAACGGGTCAACGGGAACAGGAATATGGGATTGAATACGTGGAAATGAATTTATTAATAAGGTACGCTAAGATCTGTGTGAGTCAACCAGTGCCATATTTGAGCATTGACGAAGATAGACCATTAGGGCCTACTGCATTCGTTAGCTTTGTAGTTTTAAGGAGACGATAAACCGCCTCATGGATGACTGTGTCTCCGGTGGGTTATATGGAGGCAGAAGGGCATTTGAAGGATAGAGGAATGCAGCAATAGTGCTCTCCACGTTGATAGTTTTGTTGGATTATCGTTTTTTCTGTCCGAACACAAATCTGATCCTTGGCCCTAAACATCTTCCATTTTCAGCTTGTAGAACGTGCTTTGCAAATGAAGTGTTCAGTCTTTTTATCCCTGCCTTCATTTGCAGCGTAATCTGTTTGACAGTGGAGGTTTGTCGCATCCTAAACGTTTGTTCTTTTTGTCCGCTAATAGCGTTTAGTTACGGTGAGCATACTTTGCCAGTTAGAACAAAAGCTGGTTCTATAGGACAGCATAAATTGAAGATTACGTTAACCATTGCATTAAACTGTTTACTAGAGAATATTGAACGGAAAACCAACAGAAAATGGTGACTGATTTCTTTAGGAGGAGTTTATCGGCTGAAAACTTACGAATCATTATGTTCATTTATTCTTTTTTGAATAAAAACGGGGTAGGCCAACAGAAGATTTACTTTTAATCTGTTGCGTAGAAGACATAAGTCACTAGTAGAAATTGACTCCTTCATTTTGAGAGAGAAAATATTGAGATGGTTTGTGATGACCTTGTTCAATACAGTCTCTCTTGGTGGGTGTTAGAGAGAGATTGATTATACCTAAAGTAAATGAGGGTTGGGTTGATCTATGAATAAGATCCCCAACACTTAAAATGAAACTATCATCAAATGGGGGAGCAATAAAAGGAAAAAATGTATCGCAAAAGGAGCTGTTTTCTATTTTTGAGCAAGAAGGCAGTGCAGAGATCGGTAATAATTGTGCACCGAAAAGGGGGAAGTTTGATTCGACATGAATCACTGAAACATTCAGTCGGCAAACAACGTTTCCGACTTGCCGGACCAACTGCAGTTAAAATACAGGTTATTACTCCGTCTCTGACTTCTTTTCGATTCTTTCTCTCACTTGTCAGAAACTTGCGAAACAAGGGATTTGGACCAGTAAATCCTCCATGATTTGTTTTAAACACCATTTATGTATGCATATCGCACGTGTTTGCGGACACGCGATAAGTTACTAGACCAGTGAGTTCAGTCAATTTACTGTAGAGAGAGCGAATGTTGGAACGGACCAATAAGAAAACCGTCATCTTCAAAGTAGGAATGTGTGCAGGTGAGGTCTGCCACCCGGCACGCTTGCATTTCTGGCTCCAACCACACAATCCCTTTAGGGTAGAACCAGGTGTTTTGGATGACACAGAACAGTAATTGTTATTTTTTGATAGGGGGAAAACGTCACACATGAACGTGATGGAAACCGAGCAATGAATTACAATGCTAGAGTGAACACAAACGTATCGCGGTCAATCGAAGGGCGCGTCACTGAACTCTAACTTAATGCAATAACAACCTGGTCATTGTTCGCTAGGAGTTGAACCCACGACTCTACGGGGGATTCTTATCAATGGTAATACCAGAGGGTAGATGCCGAATGGAGGAGTGCGTGGATAGATAGGAATTGCAAGAGTATAAATTGAGGTGCAGTGGATGAAGTAGTTTGTCTATAGAGTGTTATTGACAAATTTAATTCAAGAGCTTATGTGACCATAAACAAATTTCATAAGCAGTGAGTCAACGGACGTTAACTAAAGGCCACTGCTTTTCACCAAATTACGAGGAACGGTTCTGAATTCTAGTTTTAAAAGGCCGGGGAACACAATAGGGGAGCAATAGATTTGAACTGAGATCACGCAGGATGAACGAAAAAGGACAATACTGACTGCAATAAACGGGATTTTATAAGTTCCGATAGCTGAAAGGAGAGACATCTCAGTCACCTTATACAGCCGCAACTGTCTATCTATGGTCAAACCCTGATAATTGAAAAGAGCCAATCTGTGCACACAGTTACAACTAAAAACAGTTGAGTCTGTGGGAAATGAAAAGTGGGAAATCCTGGATGTGCACTGTAGGCTATTCGACGCATTATGACTAATACTAGATTGTTTGGAAAACTGCTGGATTCGGAGTAGATTGCGGGGGAAGGAATTGAATTTCAAAGAACAGCATATTGTGTGACACAAACCGTCATCATCAGCATACTTTTGGGTATAGGCAGGGAGTGGGACAGAAAAATCACTAGTTAAAGCAGAGAAGAGATGTGGTAATTAAACAACACTTGAAAGCACACATTAATTGGTAAGTTCTAATTTGGATGCACCTATGAGCATTTTGATGCAATGGGTCTTTTTCGTCAACTGTTTGGAAATCCATGCCAACAGCTGTTTTTGTGTTCTAAAGAACCAAGGTTTGAAAAATGTGGGTGATCGAGAAACGGACTCAAACATCGACAAATAGATAAAAATAAAATGAACTGACTTTTCAGTGTTCTGCAATCAATAACTGATATCCAGGGTATATCTGCAAACTGGAAGGGGTTACAGCAGTTTGTGGTCACTGTAGTAATTGACAGCTGACGACTAAGTATGACCTTTACATCCAATAATAGAGCTGTAGAGACCAACGCAGTAGGATGAAACCAATTCCCAAGAGCATTTGAACATGAGGTTTTTCTGATTGAAATTATTTAAACTGATGCTGCGGACCAGGAATCGACTGAGGAGGTAGAGGCTCAGTAATGGGGGACTTCATCTAATTGGCTAGGGAACCTGCCCCAAATTTGATAAGCACGGGAGGTAGGTCATCTAGGCTCGCAACCGATAATACTTTGAAGAACTGGGGAAGTTTGATGATTTCACCATTAGAAAACGTCAGTGGATCGGACTGAGTACCCGAGGCTCAGGGAATCTGGGTAGTTGAATCTGGTGTTGGGGCTGTCAACGTTCACCGGAGTATTCGATTGCTCTCTTTTCTACTCACAGAGAAGACAAATAACTTGCTAAGGTAACCTGTTGTTCTTTTTGCTCAGAATGTGGAGTGCGAAGATTGTATTATCCCGCGCTATTTTAACCTTGATTAACCTGGAGTAGTGCTTTATGACTGATGCATTGCGAGATCAATTGGCTCTTTTGCTACGTCTTCTGAATGATTTCAAAAAGAATGAAGTAAACCTACCGTTGTAGATGTGAGGGATTCTCATAGGGCAACGAAGTGAATTATTGATTGACAAATACAAAAGGTGGTGAACAAAAATCAAACCACGACAGAGCATTCAATTTAGAACGGTTGATGGAACAAATGCGGCAGAATGAAAAGTCCCGGAGACATGATTCTATCTAACAATAACTTGTGGATGTTTGATAGGCAGTTCGAAAGTATACCTTTACCCCAGTAATAAAAAGACGGTAGGAACAAGGTCCATTAGTTTGGGAGAGAATGAATTTGGACGATTTGTGATAACTTTGTCCAACGCAGAAATATCACCTTATTGATGTCACATCAACAAGAAGCAAGGGGAAATACTCGCACGATTGAATTCATCAACAAGTAAGCGAAGATTTCCATTTGACCATGAAACCACAGACGGTTAGGAAAATGGAAGATAGCAGAGGTGTCCGCCTGAGAACACGAAGGTATAAGCATATTGGTTATGATTGCATTTTTGTGACGGAATAATTCGGGATGGTAAGCAGTCGTGGCATTTTTCAGAAACTTTTAAATATCACTTGTGGCATGTCGCACATTGATGTAGGTTACCACACCACCTTCAGTATTTTTCCTAATTCTCTCTTCATCTTGTTGGTTGCAATCGAAGCCGTGTCCTAGACATTTTGATCCGACGATGTTTCTTATTCACATATCACGTATGTGTTATAACTAAGGCGTGTGTCTAAAATAATGGGTGAATACGAGATCTTCGTGAAAGTTACTGCTGACCAATAATGAAACAATCATCTTGTTGGGAGGGGTTTACGATAGTTCAATCTGACATTCAACACACTCTTGTTTCTCGATTGAAGCACATATTTGTGAGTCTCATCAAGAACATACTTTGTGGCTGGCACAGAATTCAATAGGAGTGTGTCCTGATGAGAAAACATACAGATCCCACGCATGCTTTGAATCGAGGTAGTGATAAATCAAGCGCGATAAAATCCAACGTGATGCAGTGCATGAGAATGCAGTGCAGCCAATCGATGGGACCGCGAAAACGTATTTTGGTCAAATGAAAGACGTCAATAAACCTAACGGTATTATTGCCCCTAGATTCATGAACGCACATCAGTAGTGATGGCGATGATCTACTGCAAAACCATGTTTGTGTTAAGCGAGTGGATCATGAAGGAATTGTTGCGAAATAGCAACGATTTACTACAGGAGTTCCAGTGCATATGTGGATTTTTGGCCTGGTGATCATCTGTGGAAGCAATGGACTTAAATTCAATAGAAAACAAAAGATTGGAGTTACTAATCCTTGTTTCATGCACTTCCTCCTAAGTGGAACCCAAAATTATGTTTAACCAGTGGAAAGTTGTGTGTTCTGGTTAAATTTATCTACGACGAAACACAAGTATCATGTAAATGTGAGTCGGTGCATGTTAACTAGCTCTCTGTTCTTTCTCATCAACCCAATCAGTAAACTTGGTATGCTGATGTTGCGTAACTCACGGCGATCCCCGACTTCTCAATGCAACATGTTCATTCTGTTTGCGAAATGGAGTCTGTGAATACAACGGCAGCATATCCAATACATCGATCTGTGCCTAAACAGAAATCACGAACCTTTGGGTTGAGATGAACCTTTCATTATACGAAGCAGTGTGACTGCACAATTGTTTGTTTTCTGTATGAATATAAATTAGTTTCACACAACAGAAAACCATTCAAGGGAAGTTGTGTTTTGCATAGGAACATACACATTTCAGTTCATCAATACAAGGTCTGATCAATATGTTTCCGATACCCAAAACGTTTTATTGGTTGAAAAAATCAGCATGACATACTCTGGAAGTATTCTCCACCAGCGTTCATAAGGATTTCCTAGAGCTCAAACTATGTGGTGAAACAGCCCGATCATGCAAAAGCCGGTAACCCTTCGATCACTTGATTGAAGGCCTTCATTGAATAGAAAAATGCCACACTGAGCCAGGCCTGAACTGTAGGGTGGGTGACCAGCCTCCTGGATGGGTTTTGTAGCCAGAAANACCGACGACATGGGACCTGTATGCAGGTGCGCTATCATAGTGCAGCAAGATCCCTCGTGCTTGAATTCTTGGAAGAGGCTTAGCAACAGCTTCCAGCACTTTCGCTTGACAATTGATGGCGCACCAGTCTCCGATGATTGTTCTTTGCTTAACGAGCGGTACAGCAGCCACATGGCTGGTTTTGGCCATGAATACCGCCATCACCTGCTCTGCAACACTGAGCTCGCATCGCAGTTTCTGTGGAGGTGTCCCACCAATCAGCGTCTACTCAGTCGATTGTTGCTTAGTCTCTGGGTCGAAAGTGTTCATTCAGGTATCATCACAACGTTATGGTATTGGAACGTCCACCATCACCCCTAGCAAGCATGATGCGGCACCAAATAACCTGAACTGCTTTATGTTCCTCACTGAACTGATGGGGATATCCAGTGTGTGCAATTATCTTTGAAGCCGAACGTCTCATGGTGCTGACTGATCCAGCTGTCACTGGAACCCGCGCATCCTTCTCCACCATCATTTGCACGGCTGCAATTGAGTCCTCCACAGGTCCACCACACTATGTCTCATCGTCCAGGGACGACCTACCACGTTTGATTTCCGCAAAAAACTCAAACGCAGTGCTGCTTGACGGCGCATGATCAACGAAGGCAGCTTACAAACGATCAACACTGCTGCTGCTGCTCCTGATTGTACTGCTGCCGCTTTAAACCATATTTGTGGTCATAGAAAATCATCTCACTCTAGTAACATCGGCTGAGTTATATCCTTACAATCACAGTATGGCGACCAGTATGTCTTGTGAGCTGTGCTAGACAGTTGATATTTGGTTCTGTGAGTTGTAATCGCGGAACAATATTCACAGTCGGTTACAGTTAACGTATTCCTTTCTTGATCATCTGCATATCGTAAGTGCACTGTGTGTTTGAAAACCTTTGCTGAGCCCTCGGTTATTTCAAAGTGCATTTTTATGTGCCTTGTTCACCAGAACAAAGCAGAAAGTCTCACTGTCATGTAAAAATTAATGCTTTGATCCGAACTTCATCACCTTCTACCTTTAGGCGACGACTGTTTCTGCGCCTTCCTCGGCCTTTTATTCAACATAGGAAGAGTGAATTATTGTGAGCATCATTCAATAGATATGGGGAATTCTATTGAAATATTAGTCCCCAGTTGTTAGGACGGAGCGCACAAAATCCGTCATGCCACGCAGCGACGCGCGTCACACCACAAGTGCGCTCGTGACGCCCAAGCCGAATCGACTCCTGATTGGATGACTAAGGCGAATCAAATAGTTGTCGTCCAGTCGATCAACCTGAGTGTCAAGGCCTAGACAAGGAGGCGTACGTATCGATCACATCGTCTTGACACAAGACATAACACCAGTTCACAACTCAATGGCAAATTATGAAAATTAAACAATCACGGCGATCAATAGGGCAGACAGAATAGGTTTTGCTGTAGAATAAACGATGCAAAAGTTGATCGAAATTTAGTCATCTTTTATGGAAATATTTCACCAAAATTACTTTCAAACTTGGAGTAAATGTTCTCGCAAACTATATTAATGAACACCGAATCGAAGAATCAGTAACATTAATTGTAGTTAAAAGTTTCTGTAGTCATAAAAAAACAAAGATATCCAAGACTTATTGTTCAGGCGTCAGGCGCTCAGAAAGAACCAGATTGTACTTAGTCTTGATACTGCCGGTAAACGACCTGGTGGTGGTATCACGTCCAGCTACGCACCAAAATATAATTTATTTGATACGAACATATTTCATCACATTCAATCAGCTTTCCCGCTAAAACTCACATTAAGACACTGAATTTGGAAGGGTAGAATCCATTTTCAATCAAAATGCCATTCAACAGATCTAGTACGATTTCAAGAAAATATTCTAGTTTAACTATTTTGTTGTTACTAAACCACAACTCGTTCATTTCTCAATAGAAAATTATCAAGTAACAAAGCAAAGGACTTGATAAATCGAGAGGAACGTATCGTACGTACTACGAATGCAAGTATACAGCCCAGAAAAAAGCCCATATTATGCAGCAACCAACAACGTTTAGAATCGGTTCATCTCAAGTCCTCCCCACAAGGCGTACGACAAAGCTTCTTTTCTATTTTCTGCTCACATTTGCTCTTTGACTGTGAGCAATTCTTTTCTTCTCGTTAGGTATGCAGACGAGATAATTTTGGGAATGCACTAAGCCACCCTAAGCCATCATTTAAAACCAATCTACAAGAAGACATGTCGCAAATAGTTCAGTGGTCCCAACAAAGGAACCTCAGTACTGACCCCTAAAATTGTTGTGACGTAATGTTTCTCCCTTGAAAGGTCACAAGTATGGTGAGTTGACAAATGCAAGCCCGCTTTTATCTGTTTTCAGTGACCAGATGGGTCGAAAACCATCTTTCAAATACCTTGCAGTTATTTTCAGCCCTAACCTCACCTGGTCTGATCACTTCTATAAAGGTTTTCTGAAGATCAAGAGCCTCACGTTTTATGTTTCACGTCTAAAATCATTATCTGTCGCAACTCATCTCATAATTCATTTTGTTTTTGCTTTGCGTTTCGCCCCACTGGCTTTATGGGTCCCCTGTTTCCCCCCCCGGTGTTTTTACATGGACCCCAAAATAATTTCCTGGTCCCTCAAACTTCTAGCGAGATATAGTCTTATACCGCGGGAACATCTGGTACAAAATGTGGTGACACACCACCTCAAGTCCTGTAAAACATTTTCCAATAAGATTTATTCGTATATTTCCGATTCCCTTTATTCTCATCTTAGCCAGTGCCTTTCCTACTCATTCATCCGTCCAGTCATGAACTTAAAAAGGCACGCAATGAAGCCCACAGGCGATTTGTTGTACCGTATCTCGCCAGATGGTTTACAATAAATGAACTCGTTGCAGAAAATCCGCGCAAACTGCTAAACTGAACCAATCATAAACACCCTGGTAAGCCATTGATTTTTGAGGTTACTGTGCGTTTCACTTCTTTTAATTGCTCTATTACATTAGGTAATTTTTTTAATTGTTTACATACTGTGGTTATGTGGTTGCTGAACATTTACCCTCCGAGTTGTATAAAGCGATTCCTTGGCTTGACTTGAACCTCGCCAGTAGTCTCCTGAATGGATTTTGGTTGTCCTTCACTATGTAGAGCCATTAAAATTTCAACAAGAATGGATACAGATCTGGAAATTTTGACTTCATTCACCAATGACCCATAGTTGAAGATCGTAAACTAAATTTTTGACAACAAAAATATATTGGATACGAAGTTGTGTGCCCACAGCACAAATCTCCCGAAGTTGCTGTGGTAGTATGCCACACTAGAGGTATGTGTTTCAACTCAATGGTTTGAGCAATAGCCGTGACTAAAACGAATACTATCAACTTGCAAGTTCCATAGAACTGATGCCATTTGGCCCGTTTGAAGAAAAATCACATTGAACGGTAGACAGTTCGGTGTTCATTCACAAGCTCTCACGTGCCAACGGACGCTCCCGGTTTTGCTTTCTCATGCCTACCACTGAACAATCCAGGTGGTATGTAGTATCCATTAAACGGTAAATGACATATGTAGTGTGTGATTTGTAGGAGCATGATTGGGAATCCACGAAATTAGTTGTTTGATTTTCAACCTTACGTCACTGTCCCATAACCAATTTACCTTTTTTGTGTCTAGCTGTTCTAGTCTAGCACAAGCGCAAATTGAAAAAGTTTGCTGACACCTTGATACTACGTTTACAATTATCACCAACTGTATTGAAATGATAAACGCACGTTTACCTTTCTGTGAAAGTCAGTCGTGCGAATCAGCACCGTTGATTTGAAAAGACCGAAGAAACTGTACCATAGGCGACTCTGTGTTCCGCACGTATCCGAACGTGAGCTTACATTCCGTTTTAAAGTACCAAACTCACTCTTCACATAGATTTCAGCAAAAATGATCTGACACTTTTCAAACCGACAATAATCACGTCGTTTTTTTATTGTAGCACGTGAGGTATACTTTATACCCCGTTCCCTGGTTTTATACCCCTTAGTAGGTTTTCATCTGCGTTACGCACCAGTGAACAAAGCGACAAGTCACGTGAACTACAGACTGCGTTCAGGTTCGGTTTACTAGACAGAGACACCTGAAGTATAAACCCTCACTGGTTTGATGAAAATCAATTTGAATGAATGCGACACAGAACCCAAAACTAGAGTCATTTTTGTTCCCTTTCTCCGATAGAAATTTGTTCATCCTGCTCAAGATACAGGACTGTGTTTGATGTTTATCTGAGGTAGTCGTATAATTGAGGGAATACTTTCTTATCATATGTGCACACACAATCCCTCTGGTACACATTTAACTGCCGTGTGATTGTGGGACTGAGTATTATAAAAAAAGTGTCTTTTTTGAAAATACTCAATTAGTACTATACACCAATTCCATTCAATCTATCACGTGTATTGTGCAATCTCAAAGTGGATGAGTTCTGCTCGTTTCACACAAACAGTTCCGCCTTTTTGAACGCTTTTGTTCAAAGTTACACCTTTGAAATGAAATGTTTATCATCTCATAGTTCACCGCCCAATCCAATAACGGAATAATTTCTCGTTTTGTTGCAGTCCGTAGTGAAAAGTATTTTACTAGAGAGGTTAGGCAAATTCTGATGGTATACGTCAATGTATCATTAACTAAAGCACGTTGTGCTTTGCAACAGATATACATCACCACGTCCTATCTTTTCACTTTTTCGGAGCTTTGATTTATCGTTTCCCCTGTTCTTGAAATTTCATTTTTAAAGGAATTTGTCACATAGGTGGTACATTCCTCTCTAGTTTAATTCCGTTTTTACTAGGATAAAGTCTTTCAAGTCAAGTGATCTGAGACATACGCCACACTGCTTCGAGCACGAGATAGAATCACAAATATAAAGCGCTTTAACGAACGGTAAAATATCACGACGTAAACTTTGGGTTTGCCTTTTTGTAGTGCTGGATAATTCGCTTCTTGACTGGACTTGACTTCACTTGATACAGTAAATAACAGCGTTCGGCCTTGCGCGTTGGTTTGAAGGTCACAAGTACAATGTGACCAAATCGTTGGGTGAGAAGTAATCATCGACAACCCTTCGTTTAGTTACTATCTTCTAGTCTCGGACCCTCGTGTTCTAGCTGACCAGGATCCAATATCATCTCTTAATCCGATTAGAGCATATTGCCGACGAATAACCATCCGACTGCAGAAACACAAGAATATCAATCCTGAATGATTTTTGCCAATAAAACCAGACAAAGGAGAATAGCTTTTTAACCGGTATACAAAGTCTTCGATCAGTATACATTATCAGAAAGTGACATTCGTTATGTGCCAAAAAAGTGCTTTGGTTTTTCAGGTTTCAAAAATTCTTCAAGAAGGTCTCGAAATTTGAATACTGTAAAACTGTCGTGAAGAACACAACTACACAGAAATCATTTTGACAAATTACGTCAATGAAGTTCCCTGGATTCCGTTTGGAGGTACTGTACACAGGCCGCGTTACTCAAAACATGTTCAAAACCTGCGGTGGTGGTAATTATGCATGCAAATTTCACATTTATTATCACGAATAACAAGATCTATTTAATTTAAGCTTTCAAGAAATCGGTGGATTCAAAACAATCCAGAAGGGAAACTATCCATTTTACCCGGGATTTGTAGATAACAAAGGTAAGCCAAGTCAAGTTAAAAACTACTTTATTCACCTCAGTGGATAGATCTCAGCGCAATGCATACTATGCTGATTTAACATCACATATATTCACAGAGATATAATAAAGCACAACGTCGTAAATTCCAGAATAAGATGGCGTGGAAATGTGAAAATGTATATCATTTCCACAGTTCTAAACATTTGTCTCTGACGGGTGCTTTCCGTGCCAGAAATCTCCAGTTATGGGATAACGGACAAGCGGTAGGCAGTGGTATGAGTACGCAAAAGTTTCTCGCGAACCTGGTTATAGAAGCGGATACACATTTTTTATGTTTTGTGTGTAAGAGGTAACATGGTTGTTGGCGGTAAAGTTGAGCAACTGTGGATAGAGAACACCGACTGTGCGTGAAATAATTTTACCAATTCAGCGTATATTGCATAGTCTTTAATTATAGGATCAGCAAAGTAAACTGTGAAAAGCAATAAAGAGAAAGAAAGGAGAACACAAAACGGGTGAGTATATACAGCGAATGTTTGAAGATGAAAAGCGGGAAATAAAGAACCACAATGGCAGATTATTTTCAAAAGTAGAGTTGAAGTGTGACGTTCGCGTGAGATCCCAGCATGTAGTAACACCCAGATATTGCAAATAATATACTAACGTATCTGACCGGTTATCAACAAAGAGTAAAGTGCAACTTCTTTCAAAAGAATGCAACCGTTCTCTTCTTTAACCAGTAAGAACCCTAAATTTGAAGGTATTGATAGATACGTTGGTATATAAGGACCAAAAGCTCAAGGCAGATAAACGGGTGTGAAGCTGTGTGAAACGGAAATCACCCAAAAATTCGGAAATCGCTGTGATGTTATCAGAATAGTTGATTAGAAGACCATCTAGACCAGTAGTTAGGTCTCAAATAAAGAAACAGAAAATAGAAGAGGAAATTAATGCTCCCTGGAGCATGTCTGAATTCACTGTCGAGACAATGAAAGCCATTACTGTAGTCGAGAGAACATACATTAAATCCTGTACGGTGCCTTCCTATGGGTTGCAAACCGAGTTTTCTAAGGGCGCAAGGGTGTCTTACTTACTTACCTACTTTTGATTGACTAACTTCTGCGAGAGGATAAGTCGGCTTCTTGGTTGGCGGCTCATGCATAACGATCGGTAGCGAGGTTGACGCAATGTGAAACCCAGTTCTGGTTTAGGTTACGAATTCCATATACGGATTGGAGGCACAGTAATTATAAATCCGCCTTGATCGTACTGTCCCATGTCTTCAGTGTACCACCGAGTCGGCAATACCATTCACGGCACGGCGCGGGGATTACAGTCTGTCGTAAGAGTGGAGTGTCGGGCCTTCGGAGCTCATGGTCAAATCACTGAAGGCGCCGGTGTTGTAGCATTTTTGAAAGCTTGCCAATGTTCAAGCAGCGCCGGCAAACCTCATCATTGGATATCCGATCTCTCCAATTGTTTTTCGAGATGCGTCATAAGCACCAATGATCAAAGCTTTTGAGCTTCTTTGTACCTTGTACTCTTGTTAACCAGGTTTCACAATCATAAGTGAAGATGGGACGGATGAATGCCCAATAAACCCAAAGATTAGTGTTTAGGCTTATTTCTCATCGATTTTACAACGGTTTTAGGAGTTGTAGGAAGGGTCTTCTCACTTCATCTACACTGAATTTGATTTCATCCTAAGCTTGGCCGTTTGGTCTTATCGTAGTGCCAAGATACGTGAAAAATTCGGTTAATTTGATAAGCTCCCGTTGATCAAAAGGGATTGTGTCATGAAAGTGGTTTCGGTCGAGAATGTCTTCGTTTTCGACGTGTTGATCTCTAGCTCGATGGCCTGGGCAAACTGATTTATACGACTGACAACAGGCTGTAGGTTGTCCATGGTGTCTTCAAGTACAACGACATCATCCGTGGACTCGATGTCAGTAATCCATGTACCTGGGTGAAGCTGCACTCCTGGGTAGTCGATGAGTGCTTGTCGCGTTATCCAATCTACAGTGGACTTGAATAACACCGCCACAGCGCCACTTCTCTGATGGACGTCTTCAGCGTAGTCCACTGTACGTCGAAAGTTTAGTCATCAAAGAAAGTTGCGGCTATGTTGGAAGTGGTTTCATTCAGCAGCGCCTGCCTTCTCTCAGGTCGTTCCAAGAGCACGATGAGTCTCCCGGTGAGTAGTCAGGTGAACCTTGAAGCAGCCGCGTACAAGGGTATGGTCTTTACCGTTCCTGTTTCCAATTCTTGCGCCGCGATAGGAACGGTAGTCTTCCACCGAAGAGGCCCAGCGAACACGTATCAGAATATAATCAATCTGGTGTGTTCGACCATCATTTGAGTACCACGTAAGTAGATGTTAACTGGGGTGCCGGAAACGAGTGTTGGCCACGACCAGCCGGTTAAGGTCAGCAAATGTGACTAGACATTCACCATTTTCGCAAGGTTGACCATAGCCGAACTTTCCCAGAACATGCCGAGTATGTTCGCCTGATGGAACAGTGCTTTCATTCCAGTCCCTTGCGATGACGAGAATGTCGCATCTCGGACTACGGTTCATTGAGTCTTAAACTTGGTTATGGAAGTCGTCTTTGAGGGGCTCTTCCGCATGTGATGTTGGAGCATATACAGCGATGACACTCAGGTTAAACGGCTTACCCCATGGCAACTGTGATCAGCAGTTAGGGTTTCAGAAAGGAATCCATCAAAGTTTTTGATTTCAATCCTGATCAGTACTGACGTTTATTTAACTAAAGCTCGGTCAAGATTTGAATGCGTGTTGTTCACTTTTTCTGAAAGTTTTCAAATTAAGTGAGTGAAGTCGAACTGGGCTGATGCACTTGAGAGCCCTGGGACAGCGGAGATCAAAGCTTGAGTCCACATAACCACTGAGGTGTTTGCATCCAATCGAGACACTTGGGTCAAAGAACTGATCAAAACTCTTGCGAGAGACCGTTTCTCACCACTAACGGTAAAAGGAAGCGCTCCATGCAGTAAGAAAGTTCGGATATAAATGAATCAGCAAACATCTTTTTATCGGAATTTGTAGCGGAGGGCGCGATGTAGATATTTCATGCTACTACAGAACGATATTTACTAAGAAAAGGTAGCACGGTAAGAAATCGATCCCTGGTGTTTGAAAGACATTTTCCACAATTGCAGTTGAACATTGAAATATTTTCCCTGTATAACATCGGGTTGAAATGAATTCATTTTGTACGGAAAACAGCCCTACCCAACTTGACTCTTCTTTAATATGATCTACTGATAAATAATACCTCGAATAACGATAGTATACTTTCCAGTGATGTTCTATGAATGGTGGCAATGTGTATCATATAGATTTTAAACTTGCTAGGGAGAACAAGAAATAAATCATGCTGTTACAGGAAAAGCACATTATGGTGGATCCGTTATCTGCGCTCGGTGATACACAGTTACGTTCTTTTTCCTTTGGCAAACATATTGTTCTGATGTCCAAATGCAAAAGGTAGACCGGAGGGTTAACAAGTTGATGAAAATAGTAGTTTTAGTAATAAAACCGTTTACATGTAATTGTTTCATTACTGACAGAATAAATTACAATTAAAGGTTATCTTCTGTTCTATTCAAAAATTGGACGTGGGTGGAAAGGACTATTCGTCTGGTTATAAATTTCAAATACTTTGATTGATACCTATGATATCCGCTGTGTGGTTGACTGAAACCAGTGATCACGCCTCACGGAGATACTTGTAGACCTGATCGATTTTAAAAGTTATAACTAGGCTCTTGGTTGGGATTAGGTCCCACGTAAAGAGGCCGCCACCGCTTTGGTACAGTGGACGCTCTACCAGCTGCGTTTTGANGCGTTTTGAGACATACGATCAGTGTCAAAGGTGTAGCTTCACGGCTTAGTTAGTAGGGTATGCTCTTTGCCAAAGCGCAGGTGCCGTTTGGGCCTGTTTTCAAATTCCATTACACAATTTAAAAAAACGACTGAATGGAAATACGTGTGAGTTCTTATCCACTACACTTTAGTTTACCGTGAAAAATGCATTACTTGATATTTTTACCATGATGTCAATATGTATCCTTTTACTAAGAGACTTCAATCACCATTTTCAGTTACTTTCAGAGGAGAAATTGACTTTCCAAAAATGAAAACCCTAAATTCTGTCTAGTTTGTTGATGTTTCCAAAACAACATTATGTGATCGAATTCCAACATCATCCCGGTAGATTTGTTTACCACAAAACAAACCTCACCCATTCAAGAAGCTTGCTGAAGTGGCCTAAAACACAATGTACGTAGGAACCCCATTTCATTCGTAATTTTAACTAGACACCAAAACGACATGCTATGACGAACAATATCCTAATAGGAAATGGTTGTGATATAGATTACTTGTCCTATGCAATGACTGTGCTTCTGATGAGCAGCTGAATCAATCGCGTCCCTCATCCCGCGTAATTTGGTGGGTAGTTTGACGATTCTCCACCAGTCGCGTGTTGAAAACTCTATACTACTTATTGTATTTGAAATTTTCGGCAGTCCTCAAAGCGGCTTTACATTTACCGTAGTCCGCTTGCTGAAATTGACAGAGTGAACAAAGGAGAGTGAAGTATTTATATTGATTCATTACATAATTCTAGTCCGCGGTCGTCAAATCAACTCAAGATTGTATTTGAAACTTGGATTACTTCAAACAGTAACCATTGCTATTCAAATTTGTGACGGGAAAACATTGCTTCCAGTAACCATTGCATCGGAACAGAGTTAATCCTCCGCGAAACCTTCATATTCTGTCATCCCAAACACGAAAGTTTTCTACTCAGACTTTTTCACTTTGTGTGATTAAGACCTTATTAGTTGTAATAACTTTCTGTCAACTTTGGTCTTAATTCGACATCAACATCACATCAGCAGCACAGTTAGAGTCTACTCTAGAAGCGTCGACCCGGGAAATGCGACTTACGATTTCGGTGGGTATATTTAACTCCGTGTTTCATTGTCTCCCGACAGTTAAGGGGATTTTGTTATCGGTCAAAACAGGTTGATGAAACTCATGTGATAAATATTGATGTTCACGTTGTTCGCTATTGCTCCCATTTTTACGGTCGATGTAGATGACAAAGTAGTAGTGTGCAGCCGTTTCAAGATGAATAAAATTCCATTTTCATGTCAGCTATCGTGTTAGCTTTATGTTATTTCATTTGAACACATTCGAATAGAGCAGAAAATATTCTCTGATACAGTTAATGAAACGCATGGTAGGGAAAAAAAGAGAACGCCCCCATAATTGTCTATATGTGCTACACGAAAAGATTCCAAAACAAAATGGGTCAAAATCATTAATTTAATTATCCTATTTCGTGTGTTTACAGTTATTCTACGTGCTTAACAATACTCGATATCAATTTGTATTAAGAACTTGATCAGTATTATGCCTTGAACAGTTTTTATTGTGTCGGTAATTGATGACTTGTTCGTTGAGAAGGGATGAAAATAATAAAAAAAGATTTATTCACAGAACGCCTGCTCGTCTAGCAAATTCGATAAGTGAAGCAACATTGAAAAACGTGGAAGGATTATATATTTGAATAAGTTCTCTGGTTACGGTCAACGATTTGTATCCCAAAGGATTCGAACCAAGACCACACGGGTTTTTATTCCCAGTACACAACTAGTGCGGTCCTGCACGTCGAAAGCATCAGAAAAGAGTGCTCACCCGTCAGAATCAATAAGCGTTTCGAATATAACAAGAGACAGAGGGAGAGGGTGATCATCTCTCCAGTGCACAGCTTTAACACATATTCAAAACACCAACGGATAAGAGAATCTACATTTTTTGACTGTTCATGTGAAGCAGTCTAGGGATTCTTTTTCTAAAGGGTTATGAAGAACGGGTGCGCGTGTTGCACAAAACACAGGTAAAAAGCCGGGACAGAGCAGAACGTGATGAAACATTTATATTGCAAAGTGGAAAGGCAAAACGAGGCACCTACAGGTAAACAAATGAACAACGCGTTGCGAGAATAGTTACGAAACTCAAAAAGATCTAGACAAATCTCGTCGCCGTCCGTTTACCTTTGAGATGGATAATGACAAAACGAGTTGCAGTTCAAATTTCTAAAAGAAACATCAGGAGAGAGACTTTTTGGTTCATTGGAACATATGTCATGTGAAGAGTTTTAAGAGAAGAAAATAACAACATAAGAGAGGAGTTCACAAAGCAAAATTGAACGAGGGGTGAGGAATCAAAGCCAAATATCACAAAGACACGTGTTAAAAAGTAATTTGATTTTGAATTACCCAGGAATGCCCCCCCCCACTGATTTTCATTATGAAATTGAAGTGCATATCGCACACCTTTTCAAAATAAAAGGATATTTTCTTTGTTTGTCCCATACATTGGATTGCCGTTCAAAGAACTGTTTTCATTCTATGGGAGAACGATTGTCTCCGTGCTAATATTGTAATCTTCAAACAAACACGAAGCCAACAATCGTAGTTGTTGCATCCGTGACATATTTAGCAACCTTGTAGGCCAAATTTAAATCATGAATGGTCTTTTGAATGAGGGCAATGAAATGCCGAATATTCGAGCTGATTTATCTATTGAAGTTGATTCAGGAAAGAAAATAGGCCGACGTTTCGGTTACTATGGGTAACCATGGGTACAATCAATTGTAAAATCGCCTTGATAAAGGTTACCCACGGTAACCGAATCGTCGGTTTATTTTTTAAAATTTCACCCTTACCGACATTGCTGTGTTTTCACAATTATAAATTATGTAAAACATATTACATGATTCATCGATTTTTCGATACACTTCGAATGTCGTTTGGATCTGACATTATGAGTCCGGAAAGTTTGAACAGGCAACAGAGCGTGAATCTTCAAGTTCAATCTCCGGACAACATTAGTTGAAACATGGATGTTGTGTTTACCGCTTTTCTCAATATGTTGTGTATAGATAACATGGGATATTCATTTCCAGTTTTCTGAACCATAAAACGTGTTCATCACCGTTTCACCGTCAGCAAAACTAATAACATGAATGACCCTCTAAACCCTCGATAAATATTTTGTCAGGCCAATCTGACTTTTGAATATCCGATGGTGGTTGTCTATCAGATGTTAGAAAAATGCAGTAGTAGGGAAACTTGGTAAACTGTGAACAATCGAAGTGATCCGTCGACAATGTATATACCAGTTCTATGACTGATGGTTTGCATAAATTGTTTTCGTCTTATCATTCAGTTACGAAGTCCAATGAATCATCGACCGTGCCCATTGCAAATTCAAGTGTTAATAGGCTGGATACAATCGACTGGAGTAAACCGACTTTTAAATGCGGTGAAAATGTTTCTGAAAACCGACAAAGAGCACTGGACAGCTGTTTTGTCCTCTTTTGGGACTCGCCGGCAGTGCGTACTTTTTGTGTCTCTGCCAGGACTCAAACCGCAAACGATGTTCCAAGGTGTGAAATCCACACCGAACCTTGTCATCAACAGTGCCTGGTGCCTGTAAAAAACCAAATAGGCTAATATTGTGTTTCAAATTAGATAGATAAAGGAGCACACAACGAATGAAGCAGTACGTTTATTGTAAACAGCAAATATTTAGCCGGTACACAAACCGGAGAACAAGCAAGCACGATCAGTATGTAGGAATGCAGGCAGGCAGGCAGGTGGCCAAGTCCGGCTCACATATTACAGTACAAGCGAATGACGTC
>UZAN01041019.1:0-10745 GCA_900618425.1 Echinostoma caproni
CCGAGATGATTCTCCCTTTTGACCTCGAAACGTGCATTTCAACTCATTCCAACCCTGCCCATTGGCCTATCAGAGCATTCCAACATGTCAGTAGGTTGCATGAACTCACGCGGATCTCACACGTGAATTTCACAGTATCTCTTAACATGCGACGTTTCTATTAGCATGCGTTCTTTACAAGCTCATCCTATATATAATTATATATACTGATGTGACCTTTATGCAATGTAATCATTCCCGCTTCTGAATAATCTATGTTGAATGTTCTGCCGATTTCTAAACGCAGTGCTCCTCATAATGTGCAGCCAAATGTATCTTCTGGCAAATGTGAATGACCACGTATGCAGAAAATGGAATGTATTTGAAATTTGATGATGAACACTACGCATTATAAAGCAAATCTAGTCAAAACTGGATCAGTCTCCTGCACAACATTATGTCAGTTAGTAGTAGACAAAGAGATATGTCAGCTCCCCGTAATGCATGTAGTGGATTATTGGTTGGAGGCTCTTTTCTTCTCGTGTGTTTGAGAATCCAAGGGCTACACATTCATATACACTTATCAGAAAATAGTTGTTTGTTCTACCACTTGGTAACGCTCAGTCGGTAGAGTCTATTAGGCATCTGGGTGAGGGAAAGATGAAGTATGGGCAATTCATAAGCATATCACTAGAATTTTGTTGAAAATTAGGCAAATAATGTAAAGGAGGAATTAAAAAGAATATTATTGGGTTGTTAACGTCTTTTTAGCGAAGAAAATAGGAGTTATATTATTCCAGAGATATCACTTATTGAAAACACCGCAATTGCTTGCAAAAGTGGCGCAGCGTAAATGGTCTACCTGTGCACCGTGTTTTGCTAGTTGCAAAATGACGTTTACACCGAAACATGTTCGACAAAACTGCGATTCCTCAGTCTGGGAAGAACGAGACCATATTCCCCAGGTGGCTACCTTGGTGATTCCCTAAACTACCGTTCTGTAACACATCTCTGTTCTGTCAAAAGTAATGGAATCAATTGTTGCTAATCCTCTGATGGAGCATTTCAAGCGGTATAACATTCTGTCGCTGGCCCAACAAGGGTTTCGAGGAAAACGGCCATGCACTACAAATCTGTTACTTGCACAAGATGCGTGAACAGGATCAGTCGACGTAGTCTATGTAGACCTCTCTAAAACGTTTGACAGAGTTACACACCGTAAACTACTGTGAAAGGTTTTTAACGACGGTGTTCGAAGACTACTTCTTCACTGAATTGAAAAATTCCTTTGAAAAAAAACCGTATCAGTTCGAGTTACGTAGGTACATAGCGTATCCGGAAACGTTTTTCTCATCCCTTGTATATGGCACACGGAAAGAGACTCAAACGATATTTTTTCTGACGGAGTAACAATTTGTTAAGTACGGATGATTTTGAAACATTGGGTCCTCTTTATTCAATTCTTTAGAACTGAGAGAAGACAAACGCTGCGAGATGGTAACATTGATTTTATTCTCATCAATCGCTACAATGTAAAACAATCTGTTATTTATACAAGCAATTTTTGATAACATTGATAAAACGGAAAATAGTCAGGGAAGCGGGGGAGAGAGTGGAGTGGGAAATCAGTTCCATGGCAGTCGGACTGATTGAGTAAGAAACTTTTGTGCACAAAAGTTTGGGTTATGTAACTTGATTAGCATCGCCTCGCTAAACGCTAAAATCCTGAGGTTCAAGTTACGTAATAACGGCTTTANCAACAATGTGTCCAGTTGCCATGAGATGTTTTGCGATTGATGACCCTGGATTTCTCTTACTGGTTTGACCTCTAAGACTTTGTTGAGCCATCGATTGTACCAGCCACTTGAGACGGGCCCCAACATTGCCACTGTCCATGCTCAGTGTCCTACAGCGCAAATTGTGATCCAACTTTACTTCCATTGGCGATTGCCGTAGACGAGCAAAGATCAAGCTTTTCCGTAGTCTTACTTACCGTGTCCAGCCAGGTTTTTAACTGCCCACCCCGTCGACGGCGCCAGTTAGGGCTGGGAGGTGCTGCCAGGCCCCTTTGGTCAGGTCCTTCTGGGACTTACATAGTAGGTGCCCAAACCATTGTAGTTTTCGCCGTTGTATTGGCGTGCCTCTCTGGTCGCATTAGCTTATTGGGTGGTGTGGTCGGATACGCAGTCGTCAGGCGACGTGACTGAGCTCCTGGTTATTGTAGAACAGCTTGTTGTACCGAAGAATTCAGCCTAGCCCACTGAGTTTCAACCTTACTCTCTGTCCTACCCTTGCGTACCGAAGGGATCGTTCGACAGTTGTGCAGTTATTTTGTACATCAGTGCCTGACATTTCTCACTTCTCTCCAGTGGCAAAATATTTAGATGTCTTGATGGGACGGTCTCCCTGTGAGTTGTTAGATGGAGTCTAATTTTCGCGCGAACTAGAACGTGATCAGATCCGCTTTTGTTCCCGCATTCAACCCCGAGATAGGATAGACAATCTTCAGCCGAAGAAACCCATCGAAAACGGATGAAAGGCCAAGTTAGTTGGTTTGCTGTTCGTCCGTCGTTGGAGTACCACGTCAAAAGATGCTTTTTCAATGTTGAAACTGCGTGTAATAAATAATCGATTATAGTCAGTGGAGCTGAGTAGTTTGTCACCATTCTCACAGTGCTGGCCCAAGTCAAACCTATTTACAATGCACTTCGTGGTCTCTTCTTGTGGGCTAGTTCGAGTGTTCCAGTCCCATGATATTACAAATAAATCGCGTCCGGGTACATCATTACCAACCGATTAAGGGCTACCATATTACTCTTCCTTGACGTAGTCGTCAGATGGGAGAGTCGGGACGTAGACAGCGATTACTGCGAGGCTTACTGAATGGCTCTAGTTACTGCAGTCAAAGTGGATACCGGTTTCCAGGAATTTAAAGTATTATTAGCCCAATGATTTAAAGCAAGTGCCACTACTTGTTGACCGGACGTTTCATCGCCACCGCGGTATAGATGATGTCGACTATTGATACGAGGGATTTTGATACTTTTGGAGCCGGAGTCTGCTATTCCGCTTTCAGATAGGCACGTAATATTCAGCTGATAGTCCTCCAGCGAATGTAGGGTTAGCGCTGACTCCCAGCATCTAAGAGTGGTCTTACTTTCCAGCATCCAATGCAACAAGTTTTGTGTTGTTAAAAGTGTCCAGTGCATACTTATTATAATTACCACCCGAGCCACTGGAGAAGAACAGGACGCGTCGCTTCCCGGGAAAACTGCAACATGATTAGCGAGAAACGTTAAGTGGATAACCATGAAATTTCTTGGTAGTTAGGTACAGGAAACAGCCCCAGCGTCACTCGGCTTTGATTCGAGGTGGCACATCCAAATGCTAACTATAAGATAGCAAGAAGGTAGTGCATGGTTTTCTGTGGTCCTCTGAGGGGCGGTGCTCATGTAATATTGAGAGTTTCTAGCTGAAGAGGGGTTCATGCATCTCTGATGAGTACGAAGTCATTCCCTTGACCTTTGAGTTGTGTAAGCGAGTTCGTCCTTCCAGAGCGTACGTTAGACACGGATTCGCCGGGAATTGACCTCCCGGTTACTCTCAACCTGATTTAACCCGCTTGTCGAACGGTTTATCGGGGTTTGGCAGGTGTTTCATCCAGACAGCTTCTTGGAGTAAAACGTGAGAACTGAGTGCCTGGTGGAGACCCAAGAATGGGAGATATCTCAATGGGGCCAACAGCCCTCCAATTCAGAGGTACTACTCTTACCGGGTATCCCATACACCCGTGCCATATGTTCCCATAGTACAAGACGATATGCTGACAGAAACTTGAGGGATCGGGAAATGAGTTTGAGGTCCTTGTTAAAAGGACCGCAGAAGGTAACAGGGGACCAATGAAGCCATTGGGGCAAAACACAAGCAAAAAAACAGTTTGATACGATTTGGGATAGAAAGTGAGTTAAGGCGTAAAAGAAAACATAGGCCTCCTGACCTTCAGAACAATGTTACTGACGTAGTCATACCAAGCGATGTTACGGTTGAAAATAACACCAGGGTACCTGACAGACGATTGCTCATTCATCTGATCATTTAGTACAGATAGAGGCGGGGAAGGGCTGGCATTTGACAGTTCATCATGCGTCTTACCTTTCAAAAGGGAAACATTATATTTTTGGGGGTTCATATGGGAGTTACTTTGTTTAAACCATTCCACTATTTCTGACATTTCATCTTGCAGAGTGGTAAGAGATGATGGGTTGGGGGAGGTGTGATGGTTGAAGTAAGCACATATCACGAATTACGAATCACGAATCACAGACGCCACGGATACACTGGATCGCACTGGCAATTGCACGCTGGTATCCCACGTAACCGAGACGCAAGGAAAAGGCCACAGAAGAAGAAGTTCGTTTATTGAAAGATATCAAAGAGAATAAATATCATGTGCAAAAGGAATTTAATTAGTTATCCGGGTATCCACCAATCGCGTGTTAGTATTCTTGACGTCATACACCTTCTTTCTGAACCGCTCGGCTTCTGATTGGTCGGCACAATCGGCCTGTGGTTCGTTGTCTAGACGTTGTAACGCGTAGGCGCTTTGCTGGTGTTATCTGGGAAGGTTGACTCATCACAGTTGTCCAGAAACTGTAACGCGTCACTCCGTGGTTTGTGTCATCCCGTAGACTAGGATCACCATAGGAGGGCAGTCAGAATATTATATCGTCTGCATACTTAACATGAAGAGAAGAATACGTCATAGGTCTAGAGAAAAAGTAAGCGAAAAATAGAGAAAAGGGAATAAAATAGCGCCCCGAAGTATACACCTTGTGAGGAGGGCGTTAGTGAAGATTTACGACCTTTGTAGCGTGTGACCTGCTGACGAATGGAGAAATAGTTGGTCAAGAGTTCAATCATAGACGGTTGAACGCCGCCTGAAGAAAGGGTATTTAGCAATATTTGCCTATCAGTCGTGTCGAAGGCATCATTATGGTCTAGAAAACATATGCGGACCGTCTTGCTTTTCTTATCGAGGTAGGACAAACCAAAGTGGGAGAGATAATTAAGGACATCCAGAGTACTCCGGGAATCGGGGTATACAAACTGATGTTGGTCACCAACATTGAACTGTTTGGATAGGGTTTTAATCACTCGCCTCTCACTCACCTCGAGACAACTGAGGTACAGGCAATCGGACTAAGTCTTGAAAGCCCTTATTCGGTACTGGGGTTATTTAAGCTATTCTCCAGCAGCTGGAATACTTTGCTGTAAAATACATTTGTTGAAAAGTTCACATAGTATAGGGGAGAAGAGGGTAGCATTTTCCTTTAGGACAACAGGTAATTCTCTATCAGGGTCACTGGACTTGCAAGGATTTAATCGGGTCAACTCTTGATAAACTTCGGCAGGGGCAACGCTGGCAACAGGACTGGTCATATTTATGTCACTTCCATTAGGTAGGACAGGGATTGCGGTTCCGTTGTAGATGAAGCTGTCATTCAGACCCTCTATATCCACAGTAGCGGGTGAGCGGTGTGAGGATTTGATGTCAACCAGTGCGATGCCCTTTTGGATTTTTGTGAAGCGTTCTGACCATCCTTTTGGCTTCATTCCTTATTGTTATGCCATAACAGGCGATAGCTTCACATTTGTTCCATTTGATTGAGTACATGACATCACGGGTGTATTGTAATATGCTTGGGCTCGTGTGCGCAGCAGGAGTTCCCCGGTGAATGGATACATCGAACAACCGAATGCGCGGGCCGGAACCGTCGACAGACAGCACGTTTTCTGTAGAGAGGGTTGACTGGCAGTCTGCTATGGAGGAAAATACAAATGCTATGAACAAAACGATCCATTGAGACATGAACAAGCCTCATTATCAAACGGAATGGAAATTTGCCAAGGCCGTTGCACTATCCCTCCTCACAGAAGAATCTGCAATCAATGCTCTGGAGCCCAGTGTTGCTGGGAGAATGCATTCTGGCAGGATCGCCAGAGTATTGGTAATGGACCTAAAAGCGCTCTGGGTGACTTACATCCTCCAAAAGAAAGTTCTCTCTCTTCTTCCCTTGCAGACTTCACCCGGCTTACTAACAATCCAAAAGAGTTCCCTAGACGGTGATTGACCCCCGCCTCTTGTTTAAAGTTACTTCTTCGTTTTTATCAACTTTATCGACCTATTAAGAATATATCAATCAATATAGTTCTCGTTCTGTCCAGGCGCTGTGTGTTCTGTTTTCACATCGTTAACGATAACGCTGTGTTGCGCGGATCCCTGCCGATATCACCCGCTTAATTAAAATTGGCATCTCGTTCAGAATGGTCCTTCGTTCCTTACCTAACCTTCCTAACCTTGCGCGTGTGAACACTGAGGTCAGTGTTCTTCGTGGGAGGGGATAGTGTAACTCTTGACAACTTCGCCAGTAGTATTTTAATGTGAGTGCTTGTATCTCACTGAATCTTTTTGATTCATGTCGTTTTGTTTGCTGTGTTTTGCAGATTTAACTTTAACTTCGACCCACGGAAGACCTGTCTGCCAGTGTTTCCTTGCTCCCCATGTCCCGGTCGTATCGTCACCCTACTGTTGTTCTCCCACCGTCGTCCGTTGCCCGCAAAGCCTCGTGTCGTCTCGGGCTGCGAGAATACGAGTGGAGGGACATCATGTCGCGCATATCTGTCCACTCCGGTGCACCGTGAGAGCACGGATTACGTTCACATTACATATCTGACCAAATAAGACATTAATGTAGTCTCACGAGGATCACCTTGGAAAACAAAGTGAAAGTTCTTTCGAATGATGCAAAATACCGGCTACATTGATGGTTATGCAGTGAATAATCCTAAGATGAGAAAAATGATAACGTGGTTCAAATTTGAAGGTTCCGCCGAGCTCGGTAAGCACAAATTTAAAACTATCAGCAATTTAACAGTGTATCAGCACAGCAAGGGATCAAAATGATAGAATAGAACTCTTCACAAAGTCTTGTTGTTGAAAGCAATGACAAATAGTTCTTGACGTAACAGAGTGAAAGAGTGCAGGTTGTAAATCACTTAGATAAGTGAGTTCCGTTTTAGAATTAGATAGTGGTTCCAGTTAGAATACGTAGAAAGTTTTTACCACTAGTTGGAACGAACACATTGATATAATGCACGGAACAGTAACTTGCACATTTAATTTTTTGAAGCAGATCATTCCCGAGAATAATTACAAAAAGGCCATATTAAAATACCGCACGATTTACGTATGTCCAGGACAACTTCGATTCATCTCAACACAGATAATACTACAGAAAACGTAACGGTTAAACGCAGCCTTGGCACAAAACAAACTGAGTCAAAGTGTTATAATTCTAGAAGGCGGTGCCCGGTCAAGGAAACATCTTTTAATACAAATCACGATCAGGGTGTCGGTAAATAGCCATTCATACAACAAAATATCTCCTTTGGAACGAGTCGGAATTCCCACACGCACGCAGGATAGTTGATGGAACGGTCCACTATTAGATGCGCATTCTTGTATTCACCATAGTGAACAACAGCAATTTGCTCCAAAAGGTCTTGTTCATTTTTTCGCCTTTGAAAGAAACCACCGATCGCATCTGTTTGCGAACTAGTCACAAGTGAGTAGTAGTAGTAGTATCTCACAACAAAAATAAAATAAAACAGACAAGCATAACAAGAGTCTGGGGTAAAAGGAAAACAATCTACCATAATACGGAAAAATGCCGGTAGCAATTGCTTGAACGAACCTTAAGAATCTTTTTATTCGTGACTTGTAGACAAGCCTGAATGCCATGCTTCGGTCGATCTGTTGTTGCGTCATCAGAAGATGTCAAGGTATGACAAATAATGGGAGCTTATGGTTTCGACCGTCCTTTCGATGGCAAACTTGACCTCATTTGCGTTCTCTAACTTAGGATAAAATTTGAAATCTGTTCAATCACTCGATTACGTAATATTCAATCTGATCTGTCCACCTAGGTTACTCTGCTCTAATATTGAAATTGGTATGTCAGATTAGAGTTGACCTGCAAAGGTAGACGTTCTTTTGCCGAGAGTGTGGGTATTCCAGTTGTCCCATGGACGACTTAGAGGTTTTATGTGATTGAAAATCCCAGCCAATTTTTTATAAGACGACCTACGGCATCACCTGCGAATTGAAGGTTCAAATTGACTCAATTTTTGATCTAACGTAACCGTTTCTATCACGATTTTCGGTTTGCTGCGATAGACGCTTCGGGGTAAGAGATTTTAGCTAACATCTTTCACAACTTTGCAGTTCTCGCTTACTTTTGTCCTCCTTGCAAACCGGCCTTATCGATATGCAATCAAATGACTGCCCAGGTATCCTTTCGATAAAGCGTTCGGACAGTTTTCCTGTCTTTGTTTCCATGGCAAAACTCTATCTAAACTTTGCGTTTCACGCAGTATGCATCCTGTTGAAATATAGCGAAATAGTCCTGGAAATAAATCGTCTTTTCTTTTATTATGTATGTTTATAACGGGGGGGGGGGTAGCAAAAGGTGATGTATCGACCTTTGAGTTGCTGCATGAGTACCGATAATGAACCAGGCTGTCATTACAGTGTTTATCTGTACGCCCATAGTCTAGGTTTAATCCAAGTTACTGAACTGGAGAAATCTGACACCTTAACTATGTTAAAACAATTATTACGGTCAATAGTCGAAATACAGATAAGTTAAATGTTTGACCTTTCAGTGCTGACGCAGTTGTGGCGACCGCACCATGCTAGTCCACAGGCTGGCAATAAATATATATACTGCTGATAAACATTAAAGTAGTGAGTTTCGAAATTATACATATTCGCGTTGATAATGCACATGTGTCCGTTTCGATTCGCGGGTAGAGGTATGAAAGAGTGCAACAGTGAGTTGTTTGCCGTTTTGTCTTCTATTGGGCGATAATTCATACACGCAAACTGTAACCCACGAGGAGATAAAAACTACGGAAATATAATAATGCGAACTAAAAGAGATAGCCGGAATTCGGTAAACCAGAATAGAATTCTCAGGAAACCTATACTCGGCTATACCTGAATGTTGTAGAAGAATCGCATATTCCAAATCCCCATAAATTCTTTTTGACTCAATAGTTGGACATACGACAGTTCCAGCTTACGTGAGATGCAGCGTGCTTTGGGATTTCCTCTCATGGAAAAAGGGCTGGATTATGAAATTCGCAAGGGATCCAATCAGCCTTCGGAACTGGAGCATTAGCGCTCGAGGCCAGCTGACAAGAGAATAAAATTAATTGTTCTTGCCCAACCAGTGGAGAACAAACTATTGGATGTGTTGAAGTCAGCTTCATTTAGATCATGGGGAAGGCACTCTCGTATCAACGAGGTAGTTTTCAAACGGATGATTGCCATAACTATTACTGTCTTGTGTGCTATCGACGAGATCAGCATAGGACTATGAATCTATTTAGTCACGTAACTAGGTAAAAACGGTAGTCTCGTCAGGGAATATGGATCGAATCCAAACCAGGGTAACTAGCAATCTGGGTAGAGCACGCAATGTTGGACATACAGACAAATCGACCTTCAGGATGACAAACCCAACTGCAATTTGGCTGATCGAGACTTTCACACTTCGTATAAGCTAAGATTGCCTGGTCCTAAGAAAGCGAACCCAAGCCTTTGGATAACAAGAATTACAAGTGATCGTTTCATCAATCATGGATTGACTATTCTCTGTATCCCGGTTGAGTTGAGTTGACATGCAAAATTCTGCTGCTCCATCGACGACACCGGATTAGGTAAACCATACCACTTAACCACGAATACATTTAGTGGCTGAAAGCGTACTGGTCGTGCAAATTCACTGTTTTGCTCACTCCTGGAAAGCTGCGGAAGCTTTACTTTGTAAGGATTCATCAGCAATAAGTATTCACCAAATCCACATTGATTCAATGCCACGTGCTGGTCGTTTGGACTTTCTGATCTGCAACTATGGTTGAAAGCAAAAGACCTTAAGAGGCAGGGCTAGACTGCCCAAGGAACCAGTTCAAGTCAGAGTCCTGACATGATTGAGCGCTTTGGATTACCAACCACGTCATGTCCGGCTCCAAATTTTGGTGAATATGCACTTTTGGTAACTCTGAACAAAGATGAAAGAACCGTATAATGCATCAATAGTTATCAGTGGGGTGTGGCACGTTGTTTCCGAAAGATGAGCGAAAACTTAATGAGAAAATTAAGTCTTTGGAAACTAAAATCAAATCAAATCATAGATTACTAGAAACGATTTCATCGCGAGACCGGAAATCAGGATCACCGAGATTACATGTTTGATTGTCCACTCATCCGATCATCGAGATTACTCGTGATACGGTGGTGTGTGGTGGGTCAGAGAACCTTTAGCGCTTGCACAAATTGGTTTTGGGCACACAGAGGGGAGTTGTGCAGACGAATGCTCGTCGATTCTGCCGTAGCCAGCATCCGACAGCGAACCTGCCTCGATAATCGCCCGTAAACTTTATACAGGGGTCGGAAAGCCTAAGACACGTCCACGGTGTGATTTGTTTCTTCTAGGTGTGAAACCACTGGTGAGTGACTTAATCGTTCCGGTGTTCAGCCACGCGGGATGGTGTTCTCGAGTCCGTTTGGACAATCGCCTGGCCGTGAGGCCTATGTACGTTGTTCCACAGGAACAAGTCAATGAGTATACACAGAATGAGATTGCAGAGTCTGGAATTTTGTTCTTGATCAGACAGAGCGCACAGAACCCGCAAGGCCAAGC